>CABEEJ010001053.1:46742-97530 GCA_901482245.1 Timema douglasi | reverse complement strand
TTTTTTTTTTTTTTTTTATTAAAATGTCATTGTTCTGGCTGTTGCAGATCATATCCTATTGCTAAATTATTTTCCTAACGTAAGAGATACATTTTTAAACTGTAAAAAGTAAGATTATTTATTTATTTATTTGGACTTCAGAACTAACAATTAACAGTAATTAATAAATTATTTACAGCTAAAAGCTTCCCTGAAATGGCATCCAACAGTGGTCTCCAAGAAAATCATCATTGTCCTGGTATAATTGGTATCATCTGTTTAAGCAATGATCGATGGCAGCACAGTTCAAAAGGTTGTTTGTCTAAGTATCATCTAATAGGAAGTGTGGCCATTAAAGTTGTTTTGTGATAAGTTATTCTTACATTTTCACAGAAGGCGTGTTTGAGTATTTATGTTTTTTAACAGTCATTTTCCTGGGCTGTGAGTCTGACTACAGATATTTAATAAAACAATGTTTATTTTATTTTTAAATACTAATTATCTCTCTTATGCTGATCTTAAAATGATAACCTCAAATTTTTTGGAAGGAATATTTTATGGCTTTCTGAAGCCTGTTTCATCATTGTTCTGGCTATAACAAGGCAAGACAATGACAACACAACAGGACAATGATGTTAGTTACGTTAAGTAGTAATTAATGATTTTAGAACATAAAGACATTTTATCCTGATTTCCATATTTATACAGTTTTAAAGGAAATCAGGAAATACAAAAATAGTTTGAGGCAATTTAATACTTTTTTTACTAAGCCTATGTTACCATATGAGGTTAGGTTGTAGTGGGAAAAATATAATCAAAGGTAGAAGCATATCTACTCTTTCATCCGAAACTTCATTTCAAAATTTAATATAGGCCTAGGTATAGTTTTCTACCAAAAATTGTGTGTACATACCGGTATGTCACAATCCCGTTTTGAAAGGCTCAACTATTCTGTACGTACATTGTGTGGATAAAAATATGAAAATATGTTCAAATTTGAAGTGCATATAACACAATGGGTAAAAAGAAACAATCTGATCAAGAAATACTGTTGATGAAAAGACTTGCAGAGAAGAAGTTTCAAGAGAGGATAAAAAATTACCCCCGACTTTTGTTACAAGAAAAGTTAGAGAGACATGTTAAATATGAACGACAAGAGAAAAGAGGATCACACGCAAGAGATGGAAAGAAAATTCCAAACGGTACAGACAAAACAAAATAAATTCCTGTGACTACCCATGTCCAGACACTCCACCAAATGAAAATGATTCACTTGAACCTGTTCCTGGCCCATCAAATAACAACCCAGCCGTTGATATTGTTAGGAAAAAATTGTCTCGGAGAAAAAAAAAAGTCAGACGAAATTGGGCAAAAGCCTATTTGCAGATCAAGAAATTGAAACATGACTTTGAAAAATGTAAGAGAAGCAAAGAAGTACAAGAAAAGATATTACAGACTAAGAAACAGGAATGAGAATAAAAAAATTATTATTATTATTATTATTATTATTATTACTACCCGTTCGGGTTATACGCACTTACGCTAATGTGTAATGGTAGGGTGATTGTGAGATGAAATGAAGGACCTACAGTTTAACGTGGAATCCGAACCACGATGGAGGCCTGGCATTCCCCACATTCACAAGATGTCTTGTCACAGGTGAAAGAAGGGTTTGGTAAATGAGAATAAAAGTAATGATCTTACACCATAAAGTAAAGTATGGCTGCGGTCACTTTGGATGCACGCTTACGTAAGTATAAGGTTGCGCAAGCAGCTTGCGCATGTATGAACTGGTCACATTGGTTGCAACTAGGTGCAAGTAATCACTTCCAGCGAGCTGTCAAGATGGAGTCATCAGACGAAGAATTTGTGATGGAAAATGGTATGTTGAAATTTTTAATGATGGATGAAGAGCCATCTAGGGAAGAATGGGTTAATGATTATTTTAATAGGGAGGAAGATGGAGAATATAGCGAGTTCTAAAAACTGAAATTCATTGTATGCCGGCTAATGTAGACATGATTCTGAAATATGTGTGTGTGTGTGTGTGTGTGTTTGTTGCACAACATTGTTATTGATAGAGAAGGCAGTGGAGAAGTGGATAGTTATGTTGCACAAAACCAAACACAGTTTCTTCAAGACTACCGGCCAAATGATGACTTGCGTAGATACAATAGAGCTACTGAAAAGGCAATTAAAATTAGAGATGCTTTTAAACACTACTTCAATACCAAATAAACAAAACATTGTTCAAACTTTCATAGACTAACTACTAATAATGAAGCATAACTATTCAGTAGGTAATTATATTATTTTGTGATTTTTGTGATAGTTAAAACAATAATAATAAGTTGAAATAAAGTATTTTCACCACTTTTCAAATCTATCATTACTTACTTGGAATATCCAATATGGTTCCTATCTCCGCCTAGTTTCTTTATAGTGTCTCTGTTGCTATGGTTCTTAGAAGAGGCATCCCAGATCTTGCTTCAACACAAGCTATTAGCATATCCATTTCCATCGTAAACACAAACACACAAGGACAAAACTATCACCTCTTGAAAACACAAGGGAAATAAAAAAATCTCATGTCAATACAGAAAGCGTGCATGAAGAAACAAATTTATTTGATCTGCAGTTGCACATGCACAAGCTTGTACAAGCTTGCACATTCAGTTCGCACTCAGTGTGACCAGCTAAGGTGCGCCACCATTGGTTTAGATGGATTTACTAAAATTTAGTTTCTTCATGCAAGCTTGTGCACACTTGTGCATACAGTTTACTTGCGCTAGCTTGCATCCAAAGTGACCGCAGCCTAGGTAAACTTTTGAGAGGTGAGAAGGTTCCAAATTAAGTCAGAAGACTGGTTTTCGGTAATGTATTAAAAAAAAAGCTTAAAAACAGTGATGTGTGCAAAATCTAAACAACTTTTTGTCAAAATACCATCTGGAAAAGCAATTAAAAAATACAGATGTTTGAATAAAAGCAAATCTTTCCTAAAATATAGATGTTTTGCTGCTAATCAGAATTGAAGTGTTTAGATTTATGAAGGAAAATGGAAAGGTGAGGCTGATAAACTTTAGGACAATATTATATCTTTCCTTGAGAAAGATGAAAAGAGCTGTCTGTGCACCGGTAAAAAATTTTTTTTAATAAGATTCAGAGTGAAGAGACAAAAATGGCTGTTGAATGAATCAATGAAAATGATGTGTAAAAGATAGGAGAGTGAAGGTCCTTACAAAGTATGTTATGCAACTTTTGTAAATATCGATCATTTTGGATAGTTCAGCCAAATATTAATGAAAGGGATACCTGTTTGTGTGTAACCCATGAAAACATGAACCACATAATAGAAAGGCTATTTTCCTTGAAGGTGTTCGAAACAAAATGTCCTTATGATATAATTAAAAAATGACATGTAATTCTGAAGGCAAAGAAAACCGCATGCTTCATAAATGTGATGCATGTAAAGATAACTGTAGTATCATGCAGTGATTTTAAATGTAGTGAAAACATGAGTTATAAGAAATGGGTCACAAAGAAGGAAAAAAGGGAAGTCAAAGGGAAACCAGTGATTGTAAATATAACAACAAAAGAAGATATTATAGCAACTACCAGTGAAATTGTTCATGCTTTTAAGTTGTGCGTTAATAAATTTTACATCCAGCCAATGCAAAACACCAGTTAAGCACACCAAGTGAAATTAAAGACACCCTTTCATAAAATGCTGTTCTTTTCCACATAGATTTCAGCTAAAATTTTAATTTGAAATACAGCAAAGAAGCCCAAGCTATGCACTTCGGTGCTTCCAGAACGCAAATCACACTACAAACTGGAGTGTATTATTTAAACAATGATGATGTAACAACTGCAACAGCATTTGGTTCCTTGTCAAAATCATTGAGACATGACTCAGTTGCTGTTTAGGCACATTTATAGCCGATTTTGGAGAAAGTAAGGGACAGTAAACCCATTAATGAAATTTACTTTGATAGTGACTCACCCACTACCCAGTAAAGTAACAAGAAAAACTTTTATCCTAAGATAAAAGTATTGCCAGATATTTCTACTAATTTATGGCTGAGCTCTTGAAATTTTTCAGAAGCAGGACATAGTAAAGGCACTCTGGATGGAATAGGTGGAGTTTTGAAACAGAGCAGCAGATAGCATAGATGCAGAGGGAAAATAACTACCTACATTTGAAGGTCTATTTGCCGCACTTAACCAAGAATGCAAAGGTGTATTTCTGTTTGAAATCACATCCAGAGATATTGATTCCATTCATGCAGAATTCTTGTCTGAGAAGTCAATAATCCCTTTCAAAGGTACCATGAAGGTCCATCAGGCAATCCATAGTTTCAATGAACCAGAAACATTATAATTTAGGTCACTAAGCTGCCCCTGTCCCACCAATGAAGGATGCACTCATGGATATGATCTTGGCTCACAAAAAATTAATGACCGATATACCATAGATTGAAGTACAAACAGTGATTCAGCAGAGCAAGCTAAAGCAAGACTTGAACATTTTAACAGTAAATATTTTAAAATTCAAACATAACTTAGCAATTTTCAAATTTTCATGATTTATTTCAGATATTATTACCAACATTCAACCTGGCGAATGGATCGTTATCTCATATGAAGACCGGCAATATCCTGGTGAAGTGCTGGCATAATCAGAAAATGCATTTCAAGTGAATGTCATGGTTCCAGCCACTGATGTGACATTTAAATAGCCCCACAAGAAAGACATTTTTAGTTACTCTTTTCATGATGTTAAAAAAAAAGATTGGACATCCAGTACCATGTGGCAGCCGCGCGTCTCAGTTCACGTACAAGGACTTTCCTTTTTCTAGATAATTAAATTGTGTTGCTATCATTTTAATGTTATACTCTAGTTTATATCCTTACTCTATGAGTTGTACCAGTTGCACTATTGTTTGTATGCATCATTGTCCTGGAAGCAGTGTCATTGTCCCGGTACACAATTTAAAATTAAATTAAATTAAATTAAATGGATAAATAGTTAAATTATTTATTGCTCATACGCTTATATTGTTCTGAAGGCCAAGTAGAAAAATATAAATTCATAAAATCAAACAAAATGATTTTTTTATTTTTTAAAATATTGTACATCTGATATTGTTTGTTTTACTATAATGATCCATATAAATTAGGGTTCCTAACCAACCTATCCTTTGGTTACCATTCCATTCACTATTAATTAGAATCTCGACTTATTAACAACATAAACTATTTGAAATAAATATAATTATTATAGTAGGGCTCCTGTCATTGAATTTGCCATTTCCTTGCAAGTATAATTATTGTGGTATTTTTTAATGAAGCTTAAGTGAAATACAATGTATTATATAATAAGGTGTGTACACATCATTTCCTCTAATTTGTATTAGTAAGCATGTGTTGGGCAATCTACATATAAACCAACACTTAATAACACAAAATAGATTAAGGCATACCATTAGATTAATATGGTGTTGTTTTATAGTAGAACTTAAGATTCTTTCTGTTCTATAAAGTTAGAAAAGTTAAGTCATTTTAAGTTCAGACTATAAAAACCCAACCTAACAAAATTTAAGCTAAATGACCCTTAAAAGCATAGCACAGGGAAGGTTTATCGATTAGTTTTGCCCTTGAATTCTTTTATAGCCCGTCTACAATCAAACGCACCTGCTTGTCGGACTCACAACTATGCAATAACGTAATTGTGTCTGTCTACAATAGCTTACACAAACATGTCGGAACTGCTTGTCGGGGGGGTGATAAACATTGTCCATCTCTTGAGTTTATGTAGTTGCGTTGGCTTACGTTCAGCCAATAAAAAACAGATATGGATGGTCTACTAAAATTAAATAATATGAAGTTATTTGGTCTATGACAACAGTGCGGGGAAATGTATAGCAATAAATACAGAATTTTCAATTAAAATCAAATGTATTTAACCATTTAAATATTTAATTCTTATTTGAAAACATTAATATGAATTTGACTTTTATAGTCATCTTTGATGTTTGTTCCTATTGGTTGAAATTACAGCTTAAGACTTTTCACTGTAGGCAGTCTATTTTGTATTTAATAGAGGCATAATTACGAGTGCTTTTGCGATTACGAGTCTGACAAGCGGGTATGTTGGTTGTATACGGGCCATAAGTGAGGTTTTTATGTACGTTCACGAAATCCTGTGACAAGTGAGGTAGAATGTAAAGCAACCATCAAAAGGTTGGATTGTTTTACCTTATTTAGAGTACATAGCGCTTTATTTAACTATTATCTGAGGAAAACATTTATTTTGGAGTTGTTATACCAGCCTAGAGTTGTATAAGTTAAAATTTAAAATCTTATAATAAATAATTTAAATTAGGCGGTACTTATAAATTACCTGTGAGGATACATTGACAACATTAACGAGCTTGAGTGCAGGCATATTTTATATGACATCAATACCTTAAAAGGTCAATCTTGTGTGTATTTGATACATTTTAAAACTATTAGCAAAAAATTAAGTGTATCAAGAATTTAGCTTAAACCATAATTAGATATAGAGCGTAAGTTTTACAAGTTCTCATAACATTACGAAAACGCGCCAGAAATTGAGATAAACAATAAATGAACATAGAAAATTCTATGACCAACACAATTTCAATTAAAACTTTGAATTCGCAAGAACAACTGATTTTTGATCAACCTTATAATATGATTTTAAATAAAATAGTTATTGGTTTGATATTATCTCAAATTGCCTACTTAAAATTTTTGCAAATCTATTCTAAATTCGAATTTAATATATTTTATATTTCAAAGCTATTTTGTAACAGCTGAGAGAAGAAGTCCATAACCACTTATTTATCTATGCCACAACCATTGACAAATGTGAATTGTGATCGGTGTTCCCACATATAAGGCATAACCATTTATTCTAGGGGAAAACAGGATCCGCTTAGTGTAGCGACAATAAACTTTCACACCAGAAATAACCATTAATTAACTATTTATCCATTAGGGAGCACGACAAATACACTAAATAAAAGGAACGCTTTATGTCAAGACAAGAGATGGCAGTAAGAAATGTATAAACAAAATAATAGGAAAATGGTAATAAAATATAAGTAAAGATAAAATGTTATAATAACAAATAGTAACAAATGTAAAAAAAATATTAAGAGAACAAAGAGTAAAACAATATAAAGAAATGATTAAAAAGATAGATAAGTAAGGTGTGGATAAAAAGAAATTTTAAATCAAATAACGACTCAAAATACGTTTGGAAATTGGATTAGTTAAAATTTACATACGCAAACTCGCTCGGTATACAAGCCAAATTTAAAGTGTTATAACTGTCCTACCCTACGATCACCTATGGTGGCAATTATATTAATAGTTGTATATAACCCCCTCGAAATATTTAAAAAATGTAACTCTGTAATTTAAAATATCTATAATAATTAGTAATTACAGCTTTCTCAAGGTTGTTTTCAAATTCTCATCAGTATAATCAAAAATATAATTGATGTCATTGGTACCATATTTTCTTTAAGTGTTTTTGTCAAAAGGTTTATTTCATCCAATAAATTAAGAAAACTCTTCAAATAATTAGATGTTAATTATAAGATTATTCTACGCTGAAACACATGAAATATGGGGAAGCAGTGGGTGCATCTCAGATTCAAATTGAACTCGTAAATGAAGGAAGTAAAGCATTGAAGGCAAAGTTGTTAAGCATATTCAATAGGTCATGATAGAAAGGTAAAATACTGGAAGAATGTGGAAAGACTCTTATAGTTCTTATATACAAAAACAAAGGAAACTCAGGAAACTGTGAGTATTATCGTGGTATATCACCAAATAAACCAAGTAGTTGAGCTCTATGAGAGAGTATTGGGGAAACGAGCCAGATAAATCATTGAGCCAAGACTAGGCGAGTAACAACAAGGTTTTTGAAAGAAAGAAAAAACCCCAGAAGAAATACAGATTTGCTATTTGCCATCAGAATGATCATGTAAAAGTAATGGGAAAATAATAATTATATATATATATATGTGGCAATGATAGATCTGGAGAAGGATATGGTTCTGCTGAGTGGAATCTGATACACTGTTATGTCTCTGGTGGATACTGACTGAGACGCTGCTATTTTTATGGTGAGTACAGTCTGACACACTGTTATGTCTCTGGTTGGTAGTGACTGAAACACTAATATTTTTCTTGTGAATAGAGGCTAAAACATTGTTCTGGGTCTGGTGAGTAGAGGCTCCGATGTGGAAAAATCAAATCTGCCACAGATCTGGCTGGTTCCGGCCCAGATCACGTTAGGATTGTTTGCCCTCAATATCTACCACATGGCAATGGGTTATAGAATTAAATCAACTTATAATTAATTTTTTTCATTAATTAGACATCGTATAGAATAAACAGGATCAAAATCACAAAATGAGATCTACAGTAACCCCATGGCTTCTTTGGTGCTGACTGACAGCTTTGAAACGTTACCAGACCAAATTATGTATACCTACGCCGGACCAAATGATCTGTAAAAACATGTGTTTAGCAGCTGTCACTGCTGACGGTCAAAATTTAGGTTATACCTAAACGTTGACCGTCAGAAGTCAACTGTGATCTGTCAGTCAGCACCAAAGAAGTCATGGGGCTAGTGTACATACTTTTATTTATAACTAATTCAACGGATTAATTTTCAAGATCCTAAATAAATGTAAATAAAATGCATGAATAATAAAACAAACGATCAATTTTTAGCAGAGATACTTATGATTAGAATGAAAATATTCATACAATATAATTTAATATATACATTATACAGTTTAGTTAAAAATACAATAATGCATTAATTAGTAGCAATATTTTTTATAAGCTATCAAGTTCGTAAATTTTGATTTAAATTTTTTGAATTGGGTTGTTTATTTTATAATTGGTTTTAAAAACGTGTTGCACACATGAACATTCATGTATGTAGACGGGGATAAGCTGTCAACCTTGTATTTGATTTGCTTTTGTTTGTAATAAGAGCATTTTTAATTTATTGATGGCATGATAGGGCTCTGGTGGGTAGAGTCTTAGACAGTTCTAGTTCTGGTGATTAACGGCTGAAACACTTATATGCCTCTATTGAATAATCAATCGTGGCTGAGAAACTGCTATGTTTCTGGTGTGTAGTGGCGGAGACACTGCTATTTTTCTGGTGAGTAGTATATGATACACTGTTATGTCTCTGTTGGGTAATGACTGAAACACTGCTATTTTGGATGTATACCATTACATCGCATGTCCATTACATCGCGTTTTGGGAACAAATACGTTGCAGGTCCATCACATTGCATTTTCCCCACCTCTCTATACCCAGCCAACTCTACTCTGACGTACAAACAATAGGATTGAAGGGGCGTATATATACAAATACATCGCATGTCCATTACATCACGTTTTTGAACAAATACATTGCAAGCCCAACACGTCGCATTTCTCCACCTCTCTACACACAGCTAATCATACTGGCCAACACGATTACAACAAGTTGTGTTACAATATAAACGCACTCCCAGCTTGTTGGGGATGTTGGCCAACATGTTGGTGTTGGGAGAGCCGGTCAGAGCCATCAAGTTGTGTTGGATCATTTGTTAGAGATAATAAACAACCAACCCAACATGTTGGCCGAGTTGGGAGGTTCTGCGCATGCGGTATCGAGTTAGATGAGTGTCTAACCTTGGTGAAGCATGTGTTTTATTTTCAGATTAGTTTAACTTTTTAAAATCGGGGCTTGCATAATTTTGTGATCATGGAATGAAACAAGGCCAATACAGTTAAACTAATTGATTTAAATTCTGAAAATAGAAAAATTACACCTGGACACGAGAATAGAACCCAGGATCCGTGTCCAGGTGTCCTTTTTCAATTTTCAGAGTATAATAGCTAGATGGAGAATTCCTCACTAAAAAGAATAAATAATAATAGCTTCGGCTACTAGAATCTTAGTTGAGTTATATCAAAAGTATTCTGTTCTTTGTGATGTTACATGTGAACAAAGCTATCAGCTCCACTTTACAAATGTAGGCAACTCATTATTACCATGTACACACCTTCAATTCGACGTCTAGCAAAAAAAAAAACTTTGAATGCCCTAACGTTTCTTAAGTTTTGGTTCTTCTGCAAGAATACACTTCCTTTCATCAAATAAATGAAGAAACGGCAAATAATACGTGGTTATCCATGGCTAGAAATGTGTAGACTGGTTTAAAAAAAAAGGTGGAGTATGCTGTTCCAACAAGTTGGCTAGAATAAACATAGCTTAATTTTTCACGAGTCCTGTCTTTCAACATGATGGATCCAACTTGTTACATAATAAACGAGGCTTCACTCTCACTATGAAGGTAGGCTTGGTTGAAAAGATTATGTGCCTAATTCCCTTTGTTTGCAAAGTTGATTACAAGGATAGTGTACCCAACTCTCATCTTGAAGTTAAATAGTTATTTAGATTTAAAAAGTATTCATCTGTTCCAGACAGGGCAAACGTTAGCATATCCACTCTCATGTATTTCACCCACCTTAAATTTTCCGTTTGGAAGGGTGAGAGTTTCTAACTTGCCAGAAATCGAATTCTCACGCCCCTTGTTGGCCAAGGCTTAGGCAATGCTACCTCATGTCATATTTAGTTTGTATAGACAGTTCTTATTGAGATTACGTGCTAAATATTGATCATGTATCATGTTTTTTCATTAAATTGCATTACTTCTATTTACCTCCTTTTTCTTTATATTTCTGTATACGTGTGAATGTGCACCCCGGGGACTACTAAGGATGATGTTTGTGAAACCACTAACGACGACCAACACAAATATAGCCAGGAAAGAACCCCGGTGCACTACAAGTTGGCTAGAATAAACACAGCCTAATTTTCCACGTGTCTTGTCTTCTAACATGCTGGATCCAACTTGTTACATAATAAACGAGGCTTCATTCTCACTATGAAGGTAGGTTAGGTTGAAAGGATTATGTGCCTAATTCCCATTGTTTGCAAAGTTGATTACAAGGATGGTGTACCCGACTCTCATCTTGAAGTTAAATAGTTAGATTTAAAAAGTATTCAACTGTTCCAGACAGGGTAAAAATTAGCATATCCACTCTCATGTATTTCACCCACCTTAAATTTTCCGTTTGGAAGGGGGATAGTTTCTAACTTGCCAGAAATCGAATGTCCTTAAACAAACTTGGAGACTTGAATTTGTAAACTTCCAATTGCTATGGTGCAACTAAAATCAAAGATGAAATAATAAAATAAGAATATAATCTTCAAATTAAAAATATACGCGATGTAATAGACTTGCGATGTAATTGTATATATACGCCCCTTCAATCCTATTGGTTGTACGTCAGAGTAGGGTTGGCTGGTTATAGATAGGTGGGGGAAATGCGACGTGTTGGACCTGCAATGTATTTGTTCCCAAAACGCGATGTAATGGTGCCCACCCAGGGTACTAGGCACGTAAGAATTTCCACACCTAACAATTTGCTTTGTTTATGAGGTGAAAGATTAGACCATTGAATCCAGTAAAACATCAAATCCTCGAATCTCGAATACTTGTCAGGATTCGGTGGATTCGAGTGGCCTATCTCTAATATATATATATATATATATATATATATATATATTTTAATCTATTACTATTCAACCCCATCTTGGGTCTTGAAAAAAATCAATACAGACTATTTGAATAAAACACAGCATTTCTCTGGTTTAACTCAAATTTTAATAACCTTTGAGACATATTTAACACTTTTCTTGAGCTCACTAAGGCACAATTCAACATGAAATTTAGACACAAAGTATAAAATTACATTTATTTGGATATATAACTGTGTATTGAATAATTCATAATCAGAATTAATCACAATTTATTACTCTAGAGAAAAAAAAATTGGTCCTTAACTCTTACTTTTAACACACACTCCAATTTGACAGTTGTAATTATGAAACCAGCAGAGTATTTTCTTGAATCTAGTTATAAATATAACTCAGTAACACTAATGCTGATATTGTGTTTGATAAATAGCTAGCGAGAACAAAGAAAACACTACTATATATATAAATAAATAAAAAGCTGTGTGTCCGGAAAAGATTACCCTCTTCTAGATGAGATGAAATTCTGAAATTTGATAGTAAAAAAATCTAAAAATGGGGCTCCAAAAAATGAGGGGGCTATAATTAGAAACAACTTTTTGGTTGAGGTAGAAAATTAAAATTTGGTATAAAAGTAGATAGACAACTCCAGATATCCAACTAGACCTTGAAATATTAAATTTCTAAGAATAAGTTGGTGAAAAGGGGGTGTAGGAGTTAAAAATTTCCAAACGAATAGAAATAAATAACTACTCAGTGTGGTGGAAGCTCGAAAATTTTAAGGAAGATATAAGGACCACCACAAAACACAATTAAGGTAAACATTCTTAAATATCAAAATGAAGAACCAGACAATGTGAAGGGGTCCTCTCAAAATTGACAAAACTAATGGAAAAAAACTCTTCAATGGTAGAAAAGTTGAAATAAATGTAAATGGCACAAACCCAAATAAACAGAAGAAGTCTCTTAACATTTTAGACTTAAAAACCAATTATTCGTGTAAATAAATGAAATTGGCGAAAGGGTACTGAGACCACCCCAAAATACCAATAAAGTGTAAACATTTGAAGTTTCAAGGAGTATTAAATGGGAATGTGGGAAGTATTTTTTTTAGCATATCTTACTACCTGCTTGGGATCTACGTCTATGTACTAACTAATTACACTAATGGTCTTAGAGATTATTATGCATTTGTTTGGAGGGAGAGTGGAAAACTATTTTAGAGAAACCCCCCTAAGTATACCCAATCAAAATTCAAACCTCATTCTCTCAGTCAACTGCAAGAGTAGCGCCTTAGGCCATGTGGCCACTGAAGTGGGCTGGTAAGTATTTTGAAATCCCTTCAAGTTTATTATAGATCTAGCTTTTGTCATGAGATTAAAAAATATATATAGCAAATTGAGAGATTGAAAAAAAAAGTTAGAAAGATTGGAATTTAAAAATTTCTAAGCTAATAGAGTAAAATGACTTTAATAAAATGATACAGTTATAATTTGGTATGGATTGACATAAAAATAAACTAGCAAAAATACCAAAGCTTATCTTAAAGAGGTTCCATAAAGCAAGATTAGCTCAGGATTGTGCAAGTAATTACCAGCTGGATGTTGCTTACCTGGTAACAACGGCTCAAACTGCTGGTTATTGATACAAACTTAAGAGTGAAGACTTAACTATTATACTACAAGTTTCTTGTATAACATTAAAATTTCTACAATTTATTTATAAACTAAATTTGAGCATACTAATTAAATATTAACGTGAAAGTCGTGTCAAATATTTTTAAACATTGTATTTCTGTAATTTTAGAAACAACATTATTAACGGTTTTCAAGATGTGTGTACCAAGTTTGGTTGGAACTTGTTGAAATATACTATTCCAAATATTTGATCTTATAGTCTAGAGTTCAATAGAATAAGTAATAAAAGTAATATAAAGCTTTGTTACTATTTGAATGTCAACTCCACAACAAACTGAATGGAAATCTAAATTGTTTAGTGTCTTTTAATATGCACTTTATGAACAAACATAACACGAATTACAAACTAAATTAACTCTTGAACTGATTAGTCATTGTTTGAAGGAGAAACCTCAAATTAACTAGACAGAGACAGACTGAGGTAAGATAATTTGGTATGAATAATATTAGTTTTAAAAATGTTAAAATAACTCAGGAAAGTAAAAAGATAAGATCTGTAACTATCCCCGGCCCCCCCAAATAAAGCTATTGATTAAATGGTGTAGTAGTGCCAGCAACAAACTTATAGGGGAGAAACTCATAAAAGAATTTTTTTTTTTTTTTTACATTAGTGTAAATATATAAACTTATTAATTGAAAATTGAGTAAAGATTGCATACTTTGGGGCAAATAAAAATAAATCTGGTTAACATCTGATACACAAAATGTGACATCTTCCTTTCTTCTGATTTCTTTAGTGGAAAACGTCGCATACATATTGAAACACAAAGTTTTTATATTTTTGCATTATTAATTTTATCAAAAAGAAGGGAACAAGAGAAGAAAAACTTAACCTCCATTTTGAATTATCAAAAACTGTTTGAAACAGTGCTAAAACGTTGTTGGAAAAATATTATTTCTCCCATATTTTGCTAAAGTAGGAAACAAAAAACGAAATTAATGATAATAATGTTTAAAGTATAGTAAAACATAGTTACACACCGAATAAACAGCATAATTAAAAGTGACTACCTTCTTGGTTCAGCTCCAGAAATTGTTTTCAAACGCCCTCCCCATCTACAAAATACTCTAGTCCAGAGAATTTGAGAAGAATTCCGGCTACCAAAGGTTCATACCCTTGTGGCGATCTCTGCTGTAGTACCACCCACATCCAGATAAATACAATGAAACACTAAACCCCTGATCATCACAACTGCAAAACAAATGAATTGGTCTACCAACTAAAGTGAAGAGCTTGTTATATAGAATATATCAGCCTTACTACAGGATATCGCCGACAGCGAACGGACAGTTATTGTTTTACCGCAAAGATCCAGACAAAGCTGTGCCCACAACCAAGAAACTGGTTCAACAATGGTCTCAAAATAAGACAGTTTCTATCTCTTAGAAACATAAAAGTTTTTTCTTCTTCTAATTAATTATATTTTATACTCATTCCCTGGCACCTGTGTAGGCTTGGCTATACCTATATATACTTATTTCTTACCCAACAAATATTTTATACTCATTTATTTATTTATTCATGAGCCAAAGTATGAAACTTGTGGCTCGATCTATCAGCTTCAATATGAAGTATTCAGACTGGTTAAAATTAGAGTGGTTCATCGATAGATGACATTACAATGATTCGTGCCAGGGAAAGGATTAGTAATAATATTTAGCACCGCGTCTTACTACCCGTTCGGGTTATACGCTTTAAGTACTAATTACTCTAATGGATTAGGAATTGGAAAGTGTGAACCCGCATTTGCGTGGAGGGAGAGTGGAAAACCATTTAGGAAAAACCACCCCCAGTTCACCCGACTGAGATTCGAACCTCGAACTCCCAGTCCTCAGCAGTAGAGCTCAACACGACAAGCTCGTTAGCCAACTACACCACTGAGGCGGTTAAGGATTAGTAATATTTTATTCCTAAATTTTTCCTTAATTTGATTTTCCACAACACAGTGTTTTAAACAGTTTCTGCTAATCCAAAATAGAGGTTTGTGTTCTCAAAAGTTTTTCTTCTCTTTACCTTGTTTTTATGCTGAAATATAAAAACTGTGTTTGTGGTAAGACTTTCCTGGTCAGAAAAAATGAAGATGTGCCACATTGGGAAAACTAAGAATGTCCATAATAAACATAATAATCATAAACTGTGGCCGGGAAAATGAAGTCATTATGTAACAGACTGGAAACTGTTACCAGCATGTGGCCGGGAAAATGAAGTCATTATGTAACAGACTGGAAACTGTTAATGACGATGAAGGCCTAACCTACAATTCTTTCAGGCTCGCCTTATTATTTAAATTACATTATCGCAGTCTTTACAAATTGGTTTTATATATATTGTTAAATAAATAATTTCTGTGCGAAATTAAAAAAAAGAGTCTAACACATGAATGCACATATTATGACGTTGTGTGACCATTTCTACAATAATCCCGACAAACAGCAACTTAATAAGCCCATATTTAAAACAGTATTTATTATCAAACACAATTTCAACATAGGATTTCTGAATTCGAACGTTTGATTCACAAGCTTTTCTTAAGTTTATTTAAAGCTGTAAAGTTTCACTTATTTGAATACTTTTGTGTTGTGTTTAATTTAATTGTTTTCTGACTTTTAATCATAAGAGAAAGTGGATTAATCCCAAATACACTTTCTCTTTTTCTAAATAACCTGTTAAATCCATGTTAAACAAACAAAATGTAAGTCCTAATGAAAATCTTACTTTTAAAATACTAATAAAAACTCAACTGTTAACGTAATCCTCAGACACGATATGAATTAAACTCAAAAGGTTTTAATTTGCTATGACATTGAAAAGCAAATTGTACACTTATTTGAGCAAATTATTTTTTGGGTTGATTTTTTTTGTGAGTGTGCAAAGTAAAAGCTTAAATGAAAATTTACTTATTAGGATATTAAATGGTTAATATTTAGTGCAGCACATACAATTTCACGAGTAAATGCTCTAGGACTCTCAAAAAATGACTTGTATATCAAAGTGTTTGGGTTATTTTTTTTTTAGAACAAAATAAACATATTTCAAAAATTGTGTTGAAAGAGAATTCAATTGTTCACAAACTGTAATTTACTTTTTGTTCTTATATCAAAGCTAAACATCTAAGTCCTACTTAAAGGCGAACAACAATTCAGCTTTCAGCAGAACAATCAAAATACATGAATAAAACTTTTCATCATGAATTTAAATCCAACTTACACCGAACATCAAGACAAATTATGAACCAAATAAACAATTAAAACACTGGTACAATAATACAAACACTCTGTTCAGCCATTACAAATGATCTTGGAGCTCACTTTGTGTCACATTGGTACAACAATCCAAAATATTTAGCAAACATTTATATTTTGACAAAAGCAAACAACTATGAAACGATGGCCTGAAGAACAGGTTTAGACTTGTCTATGATTATTCTTATTGCCAGAACAAACTGACAAATGGTTTGTTCTTCAAGGCAACAATGGTCAACAATGTTCCAATTTAACATTGTTGTCCATATTTAGTTTAAAGCATTATTTAACTGTGAATAGACACTAGAAGGTTTTTATAACAACACAAATTGAATTTTCATTATCTTATAATTTATATATTTAGATTATTGATTATATTTTGTACTGTTATAATGATATTTTTACTGGGTATAAGACTAGAGTAGTACAAGATACTTTAAAAGAAACACGCAGGTTCAACTAAGCTAGTGCCAAATTTTTTTTAGTCCTATAAACAAACTATCATAAATTAAAAATGATGAGTGATGAATAAGTAACGTTATCTATGAGAAACATATTTCACTAACTATTATAAATATGGGGCACAAAACTAATATTTTGTTTTTTTGCAGTCTGAATATATTATTTGAAAATATTCTCCTTATACCTGAAATCTTGCTAGCACTACGAGAAAAAAACGGTTTGATTTTTTGTGGGTGAATGGAATTTTTTGCATGATTCGTTGAATTTAATATTTGATATGGAGTTCACAAATATTCATTTAAATAAATTTTGAAAATGGTCCTAGGTCCAAAAAATGACTATGAGGACACATTAAAATTATTTAATGGTTGAATATGTTTAGTTCACTCTGTTGATATGAGCCAAATAAGATTTGCACAATCCAAGGAGATAAATAATGTTTCGAAATATCTTTCACATAGATAGTTGGTGCAAAGACTAAATTAATTAATTTTAAAGTAAAAAATAGTACAATGAAGGTCAAACGCTTAAATTATGTATGCCCTCTTTTTCAAAAAGAAAGATTACATCGTATAATACAGGGGTCGGCAAATGGTCTATCGCAAACGTCCCAAAGGTTAGAGGTAAAATAATATAATATGTCCTTTTGCCCGAAAACTGACCAGCGGCAAATAACACCAAAAATTACCAGTGGAATATTTCCAATGTACAGAAAAAAATCCAAAAACTATCATTTTCATGAAGAATGGGAACTCAAAATATTTGTTACTGGTGTAAATGAAAAGTGCCCCAAGTGCCATTCCAGTAAATCACTATGCATAAGGGGAAATGTTGAAAGACATTTTAATACCAAACATAAAAACATAAACACAGAGTTTCCTTTAAACTGCAAGTCAAGAAAAAGGAAATCCACAACTGAAATACTGCCCGAAAGATCAGAAGCCAATCTTAACAAAACAAAGAGGATACTATTCTGTCATCAAGATAAAACTATTTGACGATAGAAAATACATTAAAACAAGTATTCTAAAGTTGTCGATTCATCGTTTGATGATTTTTAAAACAATACAGAGATAATAAATGCAATAAGCTCACAGCATCTCTCGGCTAGAACTGTTATATTACATGTAGATGCAATTTATCTTCTCAGGTAAGAACTTACCTAAAGTCTTGCCAACGCAAGTTGACAATATTTGTGCGTATCGTGTTCAAAACTGTCGATATTAAAGAAGAATGTTTTAGCTTGTTGACATTTGAAGAACATACACAGGGTTCAGACAACTACAATTCTATTGAAAACTTTATATTAATGAAAATAATATTCCATCGAACAAAGTGGTTAGCATCACCACCGATGGTGCACCTGCTTTGACAGGTATCAATATAGCTTTTATTCCACTTTGAAAAAAATACGTTGTATTTCCAGATTTCATACATTATTAGTGTATAATACACCAGCATGCACTTTGTGGGAGATTTCTAAACATGAATTCAGTTACGGGACTAGTTGTATAAATGGTAGATTCCATATGAGGTAAGGCTATGCAGAGATGTTTGTTTGAAGAACTGAAGAACTTGATGCGCAGCGCAATACAAGGACGTAATATTGCACAAGGAGTTGGGTAAAAGAAAGGTTTGCAGCGTTTCAGGGATGTTGCTGTCCTTCCAGGGGCAGCAGTAACAATATAATGAACTAGTGATGTTCCATGGTTTACAGTTTCTTACAGATATAACAACCAAGTTAGAGAACTAAATCTATAAGAGCAAGGCAAAGATAAAACCATAATGCACATGATAAGTGCTGTGCAAACTATTTGGCAAAAATTAAAACTATTAGTCCAGGCGATAAGCAAAATAATTGGCCACAATGAAAAAAGGCCACCATTTCAAATCCAAAGGGATTTTTTTTTTTTGCTCCACTTCTAGATTAGTTCCTTCATTTTAAACATTCTCCTAACCTGTCACTAGAGATTGATAAAGATTCATCCTCATATTCCCATGAATATCACAAGACAATTTTAAATGATTTGATAGAGCAATTCAATAATCAGATTTTCGGAAAATTGACTATGTATCCTTTTACAAATATTGAAGTTGACATCATTTAAAAGATAATTATATGACTCTATAAGGAAAACCTCTTTTCGCTTTATGAGGCAATTGTATTAAGATAATTAGTGATTAGTTTGGTCAAGACAAAGCACAACTAAAATTGGAAAACATTTATTTAAAAAATGACATTGAAATAAACTGTGAGCATTCAAAAAAATAGATGGATTTTTGGTGTAATGTGAATGAAAGTAGGTGCAACCCTTTATGAGACATTGCGATGAAAATATCATGCTTATTTGAATCAACATACCTGGTGAATTGGCGTTTTCAAACATAAATTTTATCAAGAATAATTATTGGAAAAGATTCACCGATTCTAACATTGAACATTGTTTAAGGTTGGCTGTCACAAATTATTCCCCAATTTTAACAAACTATTAAATTAAAAATGCCACTCATCACAAATTATATATATATATTTTTATTATTACTTTGTGTGAAATTTCTATTGTAAAACTTTTCCTTTGTTACAAACATATCACATTTCCTTTTATTTAGATTTTCTTTTCTTTTTGTTACTATTGCAATTTTTTCTCCCAATAAAAAGTGTGGTTGAACTTGAAATATATCTTTTTTTCTGGATAGTTCAATTCCTTTAATGTTTGCCGAACCCTGATATAATATTTTAACAACATAGTTAAAATAAGTAAAAGGTGGTTACTCTTGATTTTGCGTCATCTACTCAGGCCTGATGGAAACTGTCCAGTTTCTCGTTAACAACTTGCACATCTTTACAACGGGAAACCCCATCAGGTTGTGGATAACACAATTCCCATAACACATTGTTTACAAACCTGATATTTTGTTTAATCATATAAATTTATTAATGTCTTTTAATTTAATTACATGTGTGCCCTACTACAAAATTTTCAAATATTATTGCTATCATCATTTACTCTTACTCTATGGCCTTAGGAACTCAAAAGCTCTTTGCTGCAATTACCAAATTAGGCCACTTATCCCTATCTTGAGCGAGTTCTATCCAGTCCATCTCATTACACCCTATCTCTGCGAACAGGTCTTCCCAATGTAATTTGTTGTTTATCGCAACAAGAACACCAACAACTCCACACAAAAAAGAAAGAAATGTAAACACATATTCAGTAAACATTGTGTGTCCATGTGTTAATTACTTTTCATGAATCTATCATTTTTTATAAACATTTTATAAAATATACTCATTCTGCTTTAGAGTATGAATAATTATAGATGTCGAATAGGTGTGGAATTAATTGAATAATATGTTGTTATAACTTGAAACATCAGTTTAGGAAGATTTAAAAAAAAAGCAATTTTGCAATAAAATAATATATTAGAGCTTTGATTCCATATATTTTAATTGGCTTCGTATTGAGCCAATACATTGCTTTATGAAAAAACTTCATCAAATTCAAAAGTCTGCATTATCTTATAGAAAAGACCCATATAGTACTTTAGGGTTGATATTTTAGAAACTAAAGACCAAGGTCAATATGGATAAAAAGTATGAAGAAAAATAACTGTCTTAAGAGTCAGTTTTAATTATAAATTCACCAGTGACATTTTAGTATAATTTAAAATTAAAACTAATAACTGGATACATTTAGAATAACATATACTGAAGCGCTAGTAGCCATCTTCTATTTAATGTACATTTGTCTTAGTATAAACATAAAGATAGTATGACCGAGTTTGAAGGAAGGTTATATTGTTTGAAAACATTTATGTGGACACAACACAAGCAAAGGGTTTGTTAAAACCAAAACATTAATAACATGATAACTTTAATATGTTCATAAAACATAGCTAAACTAATTCTCCAGGTAGTGTAGGCTAAAAACAGTGAAAGCTTCACAACACTACTAAAACAAATACATAAAAACAATTTAAAGGCCGTCGATATTTTATAAGAACTCAAATAACGTTCCATGTAGGAACATTTTTAAATATGCATATATTTAGCATACAGCCTAGGACTTTAAAATAATTCAGTTGTTAAACTGATTAGTTCCATATAATGCCCATGATTACCAAATTAAAGCTAGTCAAGACTAAGCTAGTAAACTACACAATATGACTATATAACAAGAACTGGCATTTTGTCTTTGGTTCACGGAAACAATTACTATCACTAATAAAGAAAATGTGGTCCCCAATACAATTCAAATTTAAGTATTAAAAAATAATAATTTAAAGTGATGTCTAGATGAGCGAATTAGCTTGATATTTTATAAGTTATCTAGCGAATTGCGGTGTTTGACTGGACATCACGTATCGAAGAGTTATCGGGAACCACAAGGAGACAGTATTACATGTAAGGTACTCTTTCAAGGGTTGGGATCGCTCATAAAATAAAATAACAAACAATATTTTCACCGGTGTAAAACACAATCACACAAAAACCCCAACTAAATATTTCTTAAACACAATATTCCACAAACTTAAACCCTTCACAGAACACAGATTATGCTAGTTATAATAGTTTCAAAGGTGACCACACTATAAACCCTAGTAAAAACAAAACATAATAATATGACAATGACATCGGCGAAACTTACGGTCCAAACAAATTTCCACTGGTTCACCGAGTTAAATGTAAGTTTTCTAGTTAATCTTAAATATTGTAATGCCATCTACAGTAGCCCCATGGCTTATTTGGTGCTGAATGACAGCTCACAGCTGACTTCTGACAGCTGCTAAACACATGTTTTTGCAGATCATATGGTTCGGCGTGGGGATACATAATTTAGTCTGGTAGCTTTTCAAAGCTGTCAGCCAGCACCAAAGAAGCCATGGGGCTACTGTATCAATGAACCAGTGTACTTCTAATTTCATATTCAAGCTGATAGATGGAGCCACCAGTTCAATACTATAATCCATGAATAAGGTAATATATGAGAAAATAAGTGAGTAGCAGAACTATTTGTTAGATAGAAAAACGCCTGCCAAGCCTATGCACGTACACCAGGAAAGAAAATTTCAACAAAGACCACAAGAAAATACAATTTTGAATCTTTTAAATAAATAAATAAAATGAAAACAAATCTAGATTAAAACCACCCTGATATGCCAAGAAAACTTTAAAACCTGTAATAATTTAGAAGCAACTATGACCTAAGTTAATGTAAGCCAGCAATCAAAATAAAACTAATAGTACAAATACTTGAGTTTTTTCCTTGTTGACAAACTTAAGCCTCATTAATTAAAACCATATTAATTATTTGTCTTATATAGGCAATTAAGTACTAAAAAATCCTCCCTTTTATCTTTATTAAAATTACTAGTCTGGATCCAACAAATAGGATCATGAGTTTGGACCATGGAAATTTTTTTAAATTAAATTAAGGAAAAGCCACACAATTAAAAAATTAAAATAAAACTATTCCATAAGATTTATAATATAAGGAACATACATTGGTAGAAGAGCAATTAAATTGATTGGTACTTTTCTTTAGTCAATTAAACAATATAAATTAAGTATATAACAGGGAATTAATTCACTAAATATATTTACTACCTGTTCGGGTTATACGCTTTAAGTGCTAATTACACTAATGGATTAGGACTTGGGAAGGTTGAATTAGAGGAAGTGAACCCGCATTTGCGTGGAGGGAGAGTGGAAAACCATTTAGGAAAAACCACCCCCAGTTCACCCGACCGAGATTCGAACCTCGATCTCCCCATCATCAGCAGTCGAGCTCAACACGACAAGTGCGTTAGCCAACTACACCACCGAGGCGGGTCATTAATCTACTAAAGAAATGTAACCATCAATTAATTGCTGTTCTACCAAAGTACGTTCCTTATATTATAAATCTCATGTTTCTCCTTACTAAAAGTAAAGCGAATATAACAAAAATATTACATAAGACTTTATCAAAAAATTTAAAGCTTTATTAAAACTAGCTTTTAAAAATGGTTGCCACATTCTGTTGGTGTTGGCTTCTCCTTTCACCCTTCGGGAGATCAAATTATTAAATTTAAAGGAGCGGGAAGTGACAGATGTAGCCGAGCATCAAATAAAGCTTTTAGTCAACCTGGCGGAAGTTGTTAAAGTTGGCAATCGTAGGGTTCCGCTGTGAACGTTTTAGTAAGAAAAGTTATACAGATGGGTCGAATCCAATATTTCTCGAATCCAAATCCTAGAAAAATCGTTATAAATTTTAATGATTTACAAATAGACCTACATTACACAATATAGGCCCAAGCTGTAAATTAAGATTTATTTCAATCAACCCCAACCACCCCTCGCAAAATACAGGTTAAAATCCAGCCAAATTAAACAATCTAGACTCATTTTATTGTTTAAAAATCAAATCAATCAAAATATGAGTGTCTTTTAGTTATTTTTAAAAGTGTTGTTAGAATGAGTTAAGTTTCTAAAAAACACGTGAAATAAAGAGATTAGGCCTATATATCCTTTGATCAACTTTAATCATAATTAAAGGATATTTTATTGTATTAAGATAGTGAAAATAAAAATAAAAACGGATATTTTTAATAAAGACTTCAACAACATGCTTAACTAAACATACATTGGAAATAGTGAACTCAATAATGTATGTTTTATTATTATTGTCTAATGTAGCCATTATCTATTTTCGCGCAGAAAACAAATATATTCGATATATCTTGTAATATATCAATTTCTGAGAATTCATTTTATTTAAAACACGAACATATTTTCAACTACAATATGTACACTCCCATTTTATAAGGCAGGACTCGTGTTTGATAAAGGCAACAATGTCGAAATATTATTATATTTGTGTTAAAATGTGTGTGTGACTACTTCTACTATAGAAGACAGAAGAAAGGAAGAAGATGTCACCTTTGTGCATTGGACTCTTTCCACATTTTTCCTCTTTCCCTAGGTGGGCTTTCTTCATCAAATTTATTCTTAGTAGTTGATTTTTCCCTTTTCTTTAGTTTTATCAATTTCCTTTATTATAAAATTAACTAGCCATTGGGCCACCTCATTTTTAAACGTACAACTTAGTGTAAAATTGTACTATGTATAAATACTGCCTAAACTCCTTTATCTTATAGTAGATAGGTCCAGTTTAGCACCAAGAAAACGAGAAGGAATCTAAAGAGTTATCTATATCTATATCTTCACACACAGCGCTATTTCCGTCAATTAAAATATCCTAGTGGATAGCCAAGCTACTATATTATTTTGTTAGTTATCTTTAGATTGAAAAATGACACCTAGCCAAGGGAATCAAACCCAGGACCTTTGGCTTAGTACACCAATGCTCTAGCCACTGTCGACTCGTATTTTAAGGCAGAGCCTATGATGGATGTTGGTGATTCAATGAATCTCTTGAGCTATTACCGGTTGGTGTGAAATCATCAAACCACAGCCAATGGACCAATATTTATCCTTGATCCATGGTCTAGGTTGTCATTTTTCAAATGTAATTTAACTAAAGCATGATCTTAACACAGGGCTATGTATGAAACATAGTTATTTTCACCTAATGTAACTCCTAAAAGATTGGTTGCATTAGAGAATTATAATCATAGAAGCTCCCATCTTACATCTTGTTTGTGGCCAAATATGTTTTATTTTTACTTAATCTTACTTTTAGACTAAATTTTTTTCTAAATAATATATACCATACTTAAAATGACCAACAAATCGATAATTAATAAAATAGATATTTAAATTATAATTTATTTTTTTAAATTATATGCGATTGTTTGGACCGAAGGTTCCTAAATACGTCACAGGCATTACATCAAATTTCTAATTTCAGTGTAAAAACATAAAATTTTATTAAGGATTTTTTTATATGAAATCAGACAAATTTAAATTTTATGCAACAAAATGTGATGAAATGGTATAATGCAACCACCATTTTATTACTTGCTAAATCTATTAATATTATTAACTAACATGCAAACAATCAAAGGGAGCAAAATTATACTGCATATTAATAACATTTAGCAAACAAAATAAAACAAACAGCCCATGATTATAACACTAGCAGGTGATAAGAAAACAGAAGTGGTATTACACATTAATAATAAAAAAAGACACAATGAATAATGAGCTATGTAACAATTTTATACAGCCCTTACTCAAGTATCCATAGCAGATTCTTGTCAGCCGTCACATACTAGTCAAGCACACTTTTAACAACATTTTTGTAGATGGAAATTAAATTTACACAACATATTTCGACATATAGCTTCATTAAAATAAAAAAATATTTAACAGCCACATAGGTTTAAACTCCTAATTTTAGTTCAAACTCAAGAGTCAACCAAAGATTGAATAAATGTTTATATTTACTACAGGTGTATCCTTCAGCAAGATATTTGTGGGCCCACCGGAAAAAATTATTAAATTTGGCAGTGATGGAAGTATTCCTTGTAAGCATAGAACATGTCAACATAACTTAAGGGAGTTAAGCAATTTTCTTTCTAGTACCTATTATATTTGGAAGAAGGTACAGGAAAGGTGGATAGAAACATATAAAAGGGGGGACAAACACAATATGGCCTTTACAATGAAAAGAAGAACACAGTTCACACTTTACACTGCTGCCAATGGACAAAGAGGTAATGGATGTCTCTTAAAGAAAATTGATCGTCACCGCCCAATCCCCCGACCTAGGTTTCATTCTATCGGAACTCATCAGGGAGGAGTGTGAAACGCGCAACGCAACTTCCTAAAAGAGAAAACCAAAAAACACAAAAGAGGAGAAAAAGGAAAATGGTAAAGAATAATAGAACACATAGATAGGAACAAATAAAAGGTATAACAAAAAGGACAAACACAGGAAAAGGACATGGATGCGAATATATAATGATATAACTCTATAAGGAAAACCTCTTTTCGCTTTATGAGGTAATTGTATTATATTTGGAAGAAGGTACAGGAAAGGTGGATAGAAACATATAAAAGGGGGACAAACACAATATGGCCTTTACAATGAAAAGAAGAACACAGTTCACACTTTACACTGCTGCCAATGGACAAGGAGGTAATGGATGTCTCTTAAAGAAAATTGATCGTCACTGTCCAATCCCCCAACCCGGGTTTCATTCTATCAGAACTCATCAGGGAGGAGTGTCCAACGCAACTTCCTAAAAGAGAAAACCAACAAACAAAAGGGGAGAAAAAGGAAAATGGTAAAGAATGATACGACTCAAAGGCGAAAAGAGGTTTTTCTTATTGAGTTATATCTTTCTAGTACCTAGAATTTCTCACAATGATAAGTCAAAAAAGAGATTTTCGTTAGAGGTAATTGATAAATTAATGTGGTGTTTGCATGACATTTAGTTCAATAATGTATCTAAAATGTTCAATATTATTATATTCTTTAAGGTTTTATTGAATATATATTATTTTGTGGTTTCTGTGTATTTTGTTAAAAATGAACTCAACTGTATGTGAAGCAGAGCCTTTAGATCAATATTTTATTCATACATGCAACTTTCACTAGATTATATATATTCTTTGTTAGTTAAAAGTGAAGAGTCGCCCTCAATAAAGGTTAGATACGTGCAATAAGCAAGGAATAGCATGTTCTAAAGGGAGGACCGCCACACACTTGGGACAATATATATTGAAGCGATATTCAACTAGAAACAATATTATGATTTAGAATTATTATTATATGCTGCCCTGTACATTGTAAACTAAACATTTGCTCCAGGAATATTTTTTTAATAACTCAATATAAATGATAAGGATAAGGAAGATAATAATTATTATTATTATTAGCACCGCGTCTTACTACCCGTTCGGGCTGTACGCACTTACGCTAATGTGTAATGGTAGGGTGATTGTGAGATGAAATGGAGGACCTACAGTTTAACGTGAAATCCGAACCACGGTGGAGGACTGGCATTCCCCACATTCACAAGATGTGATTAACACACGTCTTGTCAGAGGGGAAGGAAGGGTTTGGTAATCAGATAGATCTGTGCCAAAACCGAGGATTGAACCCCGGCCGCCAGCACAGAAGTCTGACACCTTACCCCTAGACTGCCCGGTCACCTCTCAAATTTAATGAATGGCCTAGTTGGTTCTAGGCAATTTATGTTAACTGGGCACATTTGAAGAAATTATATTCAAAATAAATGAATGGATCTTTATAGAAGAGAGATCATCATTCAAATAGGTCTAATAGTCTTTTATTAGAGAAAGCTGGAGGCATTTTACTAAAATGACTCAGCCACAGGCTGTAAACAGTTCATGATGATATGAATTTTTTGTTAAGTGATTATATTTGGAAACTCGCCTCGGTGGCGTAGTTGGCTAACGCGCTTGTTGTGTTAAGCTCAACTGCTGAGGACGGGAAGATCGAGGTTCGAATCTCGGTCAGGTGAACTGTATTTTTTTTCCTAAATGGTTTTCCACTCTCTCTCCACGCAAATGCGGGTTCACTTCCTCTAATTCAGCCTTCCCAATTCCTTAATCCATTAGAGTAATTAGTACTTAAAGCGTATAACCCGAACGGGTAGTAAGACGCGGTGCTAAATATTATTATTATTATATTAATTATATTAGGAAGGTACAGGAAAGGAGGATAGAAACATATAAAAGGGAGACAAACACAATATGGCCTTTACAATGTAAAGAAGAACACAGTTCACACTTTACACTGCTGCCAATGGAGAAAGAGGTAATGGTTGCCTCTTAAAGAAAATTGGTCGTCACCGCTTGTTGAGTGATTAGAAAGAGATCGTCTCTGAAATCTATCAAGATGTTGAGGAACCAATTTTACAATTAAAAGCTATGTCACATATAAAATAGGGCCAAACAATTTCCAATGCAATTGGGAAAAGACCTTGAGTGTTGTTATAACAAATATGGTTAGCAATCGTAAAATAAATGCACTAATAGAATCAAGACTATGTTAAATTTGTCAAATCGAGCAAAAGCACTAATTTCCAATTGAAAACATTAAGTTAAAATGTTGTAATTCTGGCAAATGAGACGTGGTTTGAGGGTTACACCCCCCTGGAAGTATTGCTAATAATGTGTTTACTTCAAGAGGGATTTGATGCTAAGAACTCCAAGACATCTCTTATTGTAACTACTAGAACATCTCTGGATATGGTGTAACCACATCAAGATATAGATCCTGTATCATATCTACAATATAGCTGACTGGATTGCCCACCCTCCCTCTCAACCGGTTTGTTCTTAGAGTAACCAGTGTAAATTATGAGTAGCTCAAAAAAAAGTTATTAAATGTGTAGCACTAGAATATCATGGTGTCTACTCAACTTGACCAATGAAATCGTTGACCTTTCCCCTGATCATTTCCTAAAATTCCCGACTAAAAAAGTATGTCACATCCTCCTAACTCGGACCCCCCTCATTTTTCTATTAACCTTTTTTATGAATAATAATAAATTTTAAAATTTTAATATTTTTTAATTCGTATTAAAATTGTTTACTATTAATTAAAAATATATTACACAGCTACAAACAAAAAAATGACATATTTTACTGATTTAATGATTATCATATTTCATATTTTGAGTAAAATATCATTTTCCCGTATTTTTATTGTGATTTACCAAATTCCCGACTTATTCTTGTTTTTTCCCGATCATTTCAAATTCCCGTTTTCCCTGATTTTCCCGGATGGTAGACACCCTGAATATATCTATGAACATGGTATCCGACTTCCCCGGTGGAATATTATTTCCCATATCAGAGTATGTACAATATCACAAGGGCAGCATTTTACAAAAAATATTACTATCCTTCTTTGTTCAAGATAAAAAATGAATTCCTTGAACTAGGTTGAACTATTGTAAGTGTGAGTGGCAGCCCAGACAACACATGATATATCTGTAAGAATAAATAATCTGTCTATAGCTACAAAACTTGTACTTGGTACCAAAAATAGATCATTTTATTTACTACACTTGTCAACAAGTAACGATATCAACGCAGGAACCTTCAGTTTGCTACAGTAAAAGGTGCAGATTAACCAGGTTTTAGAATAAACATGGCTATTTTCCTGCCTGTTTAATAGCCTGAGATTATCAAAGTCAGCCACAGCAGCATACTCACTCCTGTGGAATGTGTACGATTCATTCTATTAGAAAATCGCTAGCTAATATACATTTTTTTCCCCCTTAACTGTTCTTTCCTGCAGAAAATTGAGATTTTACTGTATAGTTAATTTTAAGATTTATTCAAATTTGTACAAGGATGTGGTACACTTGACTAAATATTCTCAGTCTCTTAAGTTCCCCTTCACTACTCAACCTTTACGAAGGCACTTTTTGATTCACAGTTTTGTTTCAACAAAAGGCATGTTAAGTGGAACAAAATCATGCAGTTTATAAGTCACTTACATTTAATTAAACCTGCTAAGACTGGCCACAAAGTATAATAAATTATATGTATAGATAATATTTAAACTAACATGTTTTAAGTAGGCTATTGAATAGTAATAATGCCTATGATATGACTACGTAGACTCCACTCCCAATCATCCGGAATAAGACCTCGCTTTGTTGTGTTACAAGAGATTGTAGCTGTCATAGATTTTTTAAGGAACCTTTTAAACGAAGACTGTTCAATAAAGATTTTTTTTTAAATAATTAATCATACTGCTTACTCTTCCTAGCATAGTAATATAATTTAAGATTATTATTATTAGTAGTACCGTGTCTTACTACCTGTTCGGGTTATACGCACTTACGTTACTGTGCAATGGTAGGGTGATTGTGAGATGAAATGGAGGACCTACAGTTTAACGTGGAATCCGAACCACGGTGGAGGCCTGGCATTCCCCACATTCACAAGATGTCTTGTCAGAGGGGAAGGAAGGGTTTGGTAATCAGATAAATCTGTGCTGGGACCGGGGATTGAACCCCGGCCGCCAGCACAGAAGTCTGACACCTTACCTATAGACCGCCAGGTCACCATATAATTTAAGAGAAAACCACAAAGTTGACTCATGAACTCGGTGTGACCTCAGCGTCATTCAAGTTTATCTATGTTCAACAAAAGATGTGAAACAAGAAAAACAAAACATTGCGCTCCAATTTTGTTATTGAGTAAAGAAAACAATAGATTAAATGTTTAGGGATATATACGATTCGATTTGGACCCATAAAGTAAGCCAATGTTCAGTTTGTGAGAATAACATTTCTAGTACAAATGGGAAACGCAAATCTAAGTGTTCGAAAGAATCGAAATTCATAAAAAATCTCAAAAATGTACCTATCTGGAATTAATGAGAGAAAAACTTGACTTTATATAATAATTGATATCAATTCATAAGATTTAGACTTGTGTGGTTGAGAGAGTAACAAAATTACACAAAAGGACAACATTGTTTAATATGATTAATTTACTCAAAAAGTCTTAATTTTTTTCTGAAATAATAGATATAATAACCTAAATAGCATTTGTCAGTGACACCTACTTACAGGTTTTTTTAAAAATTTATTTTGAAATACTTTAATTTTAACTTAAATTGCAGATTTTTAATTTTCTCCGGACTTCTATGCTGGCGGCCGGGGTTCAATCCTCCGTCCCGGCAAAGATTTATCTGATTACCAAACCCTTCCTTCACCTCTGACAAGACATCTTGTGAATGTGGGGAATGCCAGGCCTCCACCGTGGTTCGGATCCCACGTTAAACTGTAGATCCTCCATTTCATCTCACAATCACCCTACCATTACACATTAGCGTAAGTGCGTATAACCCGAACGGGTAGTAAGACGCGGTGCTGATAATAATATAAAGTCATCAGAGGTATCGCTCATCAAAAATGGTTTCCATCATGTTATAAATAATAGCATTTTATCAAATGCGGACTACTTTGAAGAGTAAGTTCAAAGTATGGATGATTGAAAACGATATGTCGTGAAAATCAAAATATGATAATTATTTAATGAACAGCCCTCATAATATTTTAAAACAAATTTATTTCAGTTTTAAAAATTGCTGCCAATTTGGTTAAAAACGAGATTGCTTTTTAAATATTATATTCTTATGTGCTTTGAGAGTGGAGGTCTACTAATTTGGTAACACAGTGTATAAACAGTAGAGTTTAGGGGCTAATACACTACTATTATGTACACAACAAAACCACTAAAAATATGGTAACACTAACAAATTCCTCAACCCAAAAAATCAAATAGGAAGATCCATCTTTCATCCTGTATGAAAGCTATTTAATTGGATATTTCCTCGTCTATCATCCATGTTCTCTTGTTCCCATTTGGTGTCGATACCATGAAATGGAGGATGGTGTGCTCCATCCGCCCCACATTTGCTTTTTTTTTTCCTTTTTATCAGAGTACAATATTTTGATGTTTTAATCGCCCAAGTATACAGAGAATTTAGTGACATCTAGATTTATGAATTTTGTAAACTTTTAATAAATATTACATTTAAATAAAACTCATCAACAACTAGCCCGAATCTCATTTGAATGTACATATTAACACTTGTGCGTTAATTACTCATGATTCTACATTATAATGGCTAGAACATCATCAAATCTTTATTAATGATTATTTAAACAAAATTATAGTTTAATTGATCTGTAATAATTAAAATTTTAATTCATTAATTCATGAAAGGTTAGGTTGGGAAAGTATCATAATAATGAATATATAAACTATGCTGGCTTATTATTTCCTTGACATTATCTTTCTCTGAGGGTTTTGATTGGTTTTATAGTTCAGTTGTAATGAACACTTTCAAATTTTTACTTCATGTTATATTGTTAGAAGATATTCAAGGAGTGTTTAAACAAGATAAACAGAAAATAGTAAAACATTTGCCGGAGTTGTGTTAGAAACAAAATAAAGTTAAAAGTGGTTATTGCAAACAGTCTATGCAACTTTGTAAAGACGAGAAATTTAGTTTTAGTCTAAGGTGCGCAACCTGTTTTAGAACCGAGTCATTAATTAAATAAAATTTTCAAGAACGTACATATTCCTATATGTCTACTTATTATGATATCAAGGTTTTGGGCTTGCCAAGTATCTAGTTGTTGAGTGAGTAAATTATTTAATATGTGTAGAGCATGTGTTGCACAATTTTTCAGATTTTCAACAAAATTATGACATTTGTTTTTGGAAGTTGTTGCAAGATACTGAATATTTTGTTTTTGTCGGACAGGGTGGATTGGTAGGTTCCGAGCGGCCCGAGACTACAAATATTATGTGTCCACACATTCATGTCAAGTATTTATATTTTTACTATTAGTAAGATAATCCAGAGTCCATCTAAGCTACATTATAGATGATTATGTCGCTGTTCAGTCCACTTCGAACTTATATTAAAGTTTGTGAAATGATCCTCCACCGCTTCTCGAGTATATTACAACGCTAGTAACAGTCCGTATCCACTAAACAAATGTTCCTTCTACGTTTGGCCCACCAAGAAACAAAAACGAGACCGTGTTACATTTAGTGCCATCGAATATCTTTCCAAATTAAGTGATATGGTAACCCTCAGATTTACTCACTGGAACTTTTGATTAGAATCTAATAAAAAACAATCACTTAGAACAGAATCAACATCCTTATTTTAGTTTAAAGAAGTCGCAGCAGCCCAAGTTAAACCAACCCACCGCTGGAATATCTCCCGGTGTCTTAATCCGCCCCTGTTGGTGGGTTGTAATACAAATCGTTTATTACCAGAAGAGAAAAAGACTGCTCGGAGGGTTATTTCCCTCTAAGAACTTGGACACGCATCATTATGTCAGACATCGAACAAACTTTGTTGATCCGACTAAGGGAATGTGTACAAATGACAGGTGAGGTTATTGGTATGGACTTAGATGCTTTTCTAGAGGGCTTAGCGTTCATTATAGGATCCAAATTGATGTTTGAACATATCGATAGGTTTGTGTGGACAGACATACATGGGAAATCTCATGTTCCCACTTTCAAGGCCATTTAGATGAGGGAATCCTTCCTTAAATAATTATTTGTTTTATTTGATTCTCTGTATTTTTCTTTTTGCAAAAATGTTTGACAAATAACAATATTTTGTAAAAAACAAAAACAACCTCAAATGGGACAAATTATGTTTACCATCCCACTGAGATGTTCCGGAGGTAAGACACTATAAAATAATAAAAGATGGTAAAGGTTAGAGAACATGGATGATTTTCCCGCTAAGCAGTAACATCAAGGCTGCATCAGACCGTTACCTGGCTCCACCAAAATATTCCCAGGGGACAAAGTCTTGTTCTTCTTAAGTGAGCGAGGGGATATCCCCTCCCCAGGGTGTCTGTACGAGACGTGTTTGCGCAGAGCGTCTCGGGAGCGAGACACGTGGCTACATACGCGGCACGCGTAGTTCAGGTTCTGGTGGGTCTCCATATGGACGCGCAAGTTGTATTGGTTGGACAGCTGTTTGCCGCACACCAGACAGGTGGCAAACAGTTTGCTGGTGGTGTTCCTGGTCGGGCTGAGTTTAAAGTTGGTCAGATGCTCGGTGGGCATTCTCTCCATGGCTTCGAGGCCGCAAAGACCTCCCAGAGAATCCTCGGAGGACGGGGACAACTCCCCTTAAAATAATACACAGATTAGCTTCACAAATAACTAACTTGTTTGAGCAACCTCATTTCTAGCTTTATAAATGTACATTTCAGATGTGTTCAATCTGGTACTCGGTGTTCAGGGCTGGAGGATTTTAAATGAAATGCTTGGTATTTTACCAGTTATTTTTAAAAAGGTGTTTATAGTATTTACATTTATTTCTTACTCAATGCTGTGGGTGATGCTGTTCTGATCAATAAATAGTATTTATAATTTAGCACCACGTCTTACTACCCGTTCGGGTTATACGCTTTAAGTACTAATTACACTAATGGATTAGGAATTGGGAAAGTTGAATTAGAGGAAGTGAACCCGCATTTGCGTGGAGGGAGAGTGGAAAACCATTTAGGAAAAACCACCCCCAGTTCACCCGACCGAGATTCGAACATCGATCTCCCCGTCCTCAGCAGTCGAGCTCAACACGACAAGCGCGTTAGCCAACTACGCCACCGAGGCGGGCCAATAAATAGTGAAAGTCACAGGTTTGAAGACACATATGTTTTTGTTTCAAAGCAATTTTACAAAAAGATAATCCACAATTGCATTAAAATATTGCTTTAGTATTGTAATAAAAAGAATGTATGTGTATAAAGTTTTAAGCTCAATGCACCTCTAGTCATATCCAATTAAATGTGGTGTGAATCAGGGCTGTCGTTTTCATGGATTTTATTCATTTTTACAAGTTTTAGCGTTATAAAATGAATCGCAGGATATTTTTAGTGATTTCCCAGATATTTTAGCTTTTTTTTTTAAGGTTAACTTTAAAACTACTATTTTTACTTTTAACTATTGCAATATGGTTCTTAAAATATTGATTCTTCAATTCCAGCTTTTAAAAGTTAACACGCTCAGTCCAAATAAATACAATTTATATAGACCTTGCTATAAGTAGCCATGTTTGGTCCAGGCAGGTATAATAATTTATAAGATATGGATTTGACTTCAAGTAGTCATGTCTGGTTCAAGCAAGAAAAATATCTGAACCTTGTTAGGTTCAAACAAAATAATTAGAAAATTGATGTCAAGTCAAGTGAAGCTTATCGAATTATATAGATTAGTTTGACTATCGATTGTTTCAATACCGGTACTGTTAAGATTCTAAGGGCATCGTAATGAAATATCGAGCTTGACATTCTTAAGCTTAAAACGGTTTGAACACATTTTATTTTCATTCGTTTGTTCGCATATTATAAAATGTTAAATTGATAATTACAGAAGATGAACATAAAACATATATTTTCATCAGAGAGGCGTTATATGCACAAAAGTACAAATCTGAAAGGGAAAAAGAATTAAAATGCCTCGAGAAAGGAAAATAACCCATCGGCCATGTGCATGATTTGTAATTCTGATATGAACATTGCCAACAGAGGAATAAAGGATCTCAGATATCATGAAATAATTGACTAACACAAAAGAAATTAGAGCCGTATTGAGTAAAATTTTTCATTTGCAAATTTTGTAACCAAACAAAATAATAGTGTGATTGATGCTGAACTACTAGGATAAAAAAATGTTGTGTGAAAATAACTTACCAGTGAAATTAAGTGATAATTTTTACCAAGTTAGTCCCTGAAATATTTCTGTACAAACTAGGCAAACGGTTATTATGTCTTGTAATTTTATCGGCAAGAATGTAAAAAAACTAATTGGTACAAGCTGGTCGCATTCAGAGGTAAAGCTACTGGATAAAATGTTTTCAACGTTGTAAAGAGCGCATTAGAAGAGGACAACTGCTTGAGTATGTCATCAGATGGAGCAAAGACTGTGTGTGTTGTCGGAGGGTTTCATTCTGTTTTATACAGAGTCAGAGAATAACAAGGGAATTTGTGGTTCCTTCATTGCAGTTGCCATGTTGCTCACCTATCTGCGTCCCATGTCTGCTATGAAATGCCTGACATATGCAAACAACTTAATAATAATAATGGTGACCTGGTGGTCTAGGGGTAAGGTGTCCGACTTCTATGCTGGCGGCCGGGGTTCAATACTCGGTCCCGGCACAGATTTATCTGATTACCAAACCCTTCCTTCACCTCTGACAAGACATATTGTGAATGTGGGGAATACCAGGCCTCCACCGTGGTTCGGATTCCACGTTAAACTGTAGCTCCTCCATTTCATCTCACAATCACCCTACCATTACACATTAGCGTAAGTGAGTATAACCCGAATGGGTAGTAAGACGCGGTGCTAATAATAATAATAATAATAATAATAATAATAATAATAATAATAGCACCGCGTCTTACTACCCGTTCGGGTTATACGCTTTTTAAGTACTAATTACGCTAATTAATTAGGAATTGGGAAGTTAATTAGAGGAAGTGAACCCACATTTGCGTGGAGGTAGAGTGGAAAACCATTTAGGAAAAACCACCCCCAGTTCACCTGACCGAGATTCGAACCTCGATCTCCCCATCCTCCGCAGTCGAGCTCAACACGACAAGCGCGTTAGCCAACTACGCTACCGAGGCGGGTTGCAAACAACTTAAAAGAGATATTTACATGTCTTTCCAAACATCTGGAAAATGACAGGATACATTTAAATAAATACAAAATCATGCGGCCATCTTTACCAGGTGGTTGGCCTTGCTACAGTGTGTTGAACACCACCTGGATTGACTGAGTATTGCAACTCTAAAATAGATAAGAAAGAGCTCAACATATTAAAGACACCCTAAATTCTGACATTGCAAAATTGTATTTTTATTTTCTAAAAACAGTTTAACCACAATTCACTCAATTTAATGTGTTATATTAGCAGGAAAGAGGATTTATTCATATACGTTATTCAAAAATGTGTTCTCTTCTCCGCGAATTCATGGCAGGCTTTGTTCTATTTTCTGTTCTTCAAACATGTGACATCTCATCTATTTATTTTAAAAGAGATAATCAGTACAAAGATTCATCACTTTTCATAGGCTATGAAACACATCAACATTAACTTGTGGAAACAAGCATTAAAAATATTGACAAAAAGGATTTCTTTAATCATATTTGAACGTTTTATGAGATGGGAACAAAAGAATGATATGATATCATCTCTTACATCTTGATGATGCAGTTTTAAAAAACTTACAAGTTTTGATCCAGATAATTATTATTATTAGCACCGTTTGGGTTATACGCACTTACGCTAATGTGCAATGGTAGGGTGATTGCGAGATGAAATGGAGGACCTACAGTTTAACGTGGAATCCGAACCACGGTGGAGGCCTGGCATTCCCCACATTCACAAGATGTCTTGTCAGAGGTGAAGGAAGGGTTTGGTAATCAGATATATCTGTGTCGGGACCGAGGATTGAACCCCGGCCGCCAGCACAGAAGTCTGACACCTTATCCCTAGACCGCCAGGTCACCGATCCAGATAATAAATCATCAGGAGACAGGCCAAAAGTGGAAAAACTGACAGATCACGTTCAAAATGTAATTCATGATAGTGATAGAGACAGTATTAACGCAGAGTTCTTTGTCTATACTCTGTGGGATCTAGCCGACACCCTGAACATTACCAGTTCTGACGGTATTGAAACATATTGGTTCAAAGGGTCGCAACACGAGGAGAATGGCAAAACATGTTTTCCAACATTGTGCAAACTTGCAGCAAAGGCAATGCTTATTCTCCCTCACAGTAATACTGGAGTGGAAAGAGTTTTTAGCAAGTTAAATGATTTAAACTGCCCATAGGCCTTCACTAGAATCACCAATGCTGAATGCTTTGTAGCACTGTTCACGCAGAAAACACATGACCGAGTTTAAACCAATGTATGAATTGCGAAGGAAGGCAAGAAGACTTGAGAAATATTGCAGTTATGAAGCAAGTTATTTTTTTACTAAAATGGTGTAAAGATTAATTTTAATCTTTTGTGTTTTTTTATTTAATGTTGTGAACTAGATTTTCATCTAAAATACCTACATAACCATATATTATTTGTGATTTGTCGATGTGTAAAGTTAAGCTACAGTTTTAAATTATAGATCCTTTCTTGTAATCTCTTATCTAACCTCCGAGTTGCAATATGAATGGTGGTATTTGAGACTTTCAATTCTATCTGAACTAGGACTATTTATTACCAATCATGTAGCACTTCTACAAATTAAGAATACAAACATAGCAAAATAAAAGCCAACACAAATACATTTAAATAGATTTCCATCAAATTTAGTAAATATGTAGCTGAAAAAAAAGAGTTATGAATTGAATACTTTACAATAATTTAAAACGATTAAATTCATTTTTAATACTAAGCTAGAGCAGCACTGGGCAAACTAAGGTCTGCCACGTATTTTTATGTGGCCCACCAAGATATTTATCGGTGGGGTGGTAAAAAAAAAACAATTCTAGAAACAAAAGTATCCTGCCAGACAAAATATCTATTTCATGTTCGTATTCTATTGCTTGAGAACAAAGCGTTGGCAGACCTGATCACTCCAAGGAAAAAATGTATACGCCCAAACATGGTAACATGCTTGAATACATTCCAATTAAAACTACAGTTGTTTTCACAGCATTTATTGAAAAAAAAAGAAGCTCGATCACTTTCCAACCATGCAAACACTGACGATACCAGAAAATAAATTTGAAGAATATGCTAAAATGACAACGCTTGGAGCAATGAATTTTCTCGCAGGTTTGCAGACTTTCGCAAAATTGAAAAAGGTTTGTCGAAAGTTCGTGATCCATTGATAATACACTGAATAAACTTCAACTTGAGAGGATAGACCTGCAGGGTAATCCTGGCTTAAGAAAACTACACGATCGTGGAGAATTTGTAAATTTTACAATTCTCTTGATTCTGATAAATTTGCAAACATTCAAGATTTTGACCAGAAAATGTTGGTCATTTTTGGATCAAACTTTATATGTGAACAAACATTTTTTTATGATTAATCTCTATAAAAACTCCTTACAATCAAGCATTTCTGGTGCACATTTGCAAGCAGTTTTAAGAATTTTGATGACTAAATTTACACCTGACATCAAAGAAATGATCAAAGATATGAAAAAGTTGCATTCATCTCATTAAGTCTTGTTTTATAGGAGAATTATTACTTATTTTTAAACTATTTTTGGGTGTCTACATAATTTTCTATTTTTATATAATAAATTACATATACCAAAAAATCATATTTTATTTGGCGGGCCTGTTATAATATTAAAATTCTCAATGTGGCCCTTCTGTCAAAATATTTGCCCAGGCCTGATCTAAAATATATGTCATGTATTTTTGAAAAAAAAAAAAAAATAAATAAATAAATAAAAAAAAATTGAGATCATAAAAATTATACTATAACAATAATTAATATTTTAAGAATCAAATAGCCGAAGCTATTATTTATACTTTCAGAGAGAAATTCTCTATCTATTATAATTGTACAAGTGGCAGCAATAAACCAACTATATTCCATTCATCGTAGGAATTGACTTCTGAAAGGCCTTTTTCCCTACCATAAATCTACTATATAGTAGGATATTGGTAGGAAAAAAGGCCTTTCAGAAATTAATTCCTACCGTGAATGGAATATACCGAGTCGAAGATGGCTGCGTTATCTGATAGCTCAGGAATAAAGCCGACGATTTCCGCACGTCCATTAGAGACTCTGCCTTAAAATATTAGTGAAGAATGACCCTGGGCACGGGACAAATCCTGGATAGCTCAGTGGTTAGACCAAAGGTCCCAGGTTCGATTACTGTGTCCAGGTGTCATTTTTCAATTTTCTATGGTCAAGTCAAATCATATAAAATATAGTGCGAATGAGCTTAATATTGTTGTTTGTGGCCCACCTTGTCTGACTTTACTCTCCACACTCTCAATATCTGTCTTTAGAGTCCCTCCGTCCTCTGTTTTGATCACCACTTGCTCTTCCCCTCTCTCAAGGTCTTCAGTGCTGCCATCTGTCTGCTGACTCCCAAACACACCTAACACAGGCAAACATAGATTAAATCGCATGCTTTTAAAAACAGACACTGGCTTACAATTCTTGTGTTTATTATTTTTAATTCTTAGAATAATCCTTTTATTTTTCAACTTTGATTAGCTTCCTAGGCAATCAAATGTGTTAACAGCCCCATAACACAATTTAGATAAATGCATAAAGTTATTCTCTATAAAAAGAATGTTTCTGTACCTTTGTATGTTCGCTTGTAATGAGAAAATCAATTAATCGATTTGGATGTGGTATTCTGTATGTTATGTAGAATTTTAGCTATTTTCAAACATACTGCCTTAAATCATGTGTTCAATGGTGTATTCTCCTATTAAATGTGGAATTAATTGTTTTATGTCTAGCTAGCTCGCCAAATAGATTGAAAATACAGATTTTATTGCACAATTTTAATAAGTGTATTGAGCTATAAATACTGATTCAATTATTTCCAATCATCACAGTCCGCGAGTTATAAGGGGTCAAGCGTGCCGTAGCGTTTGCAACATCATTGGCCATCGGTAGGCTTGAACTAATGCACTAAAGAAATTAAGTCACTCCAGGAAGGGTTTCAAAAAAATTGATTAAAGTCACATTTAAGAGCTTAAAAGTGTAGAACTTGCATAACAAACATCCCTGTTCCCTCTTTATGAGTGTCCACGTCTCGGATCCATACATCACCACACTCCACACAAACCTCTTCCTTACCTCACCCTTCCCCACGACTATCCTGATTTTAGTTTCCTCCAAACAGTATTCATTCCAAGTCACTAGACCTCCCGAATATTTCAACGACATTACTTGTTATATTTTCTCACCTTCCATGTCTTGTGCCCTTTCTAGTGCCTTCTTCATCAACTTTTCAGCGTATATATTGACATTTGACGTGTTGCACCTCTACTCCATTCATCCTCCTCCAACTCTCACTCCAATAATTTGATTCTATCACATTTTGTAGTACACAGTGTCTTTATTTAGAATTAATTTGTTTCTTCGATCTAACTCTACCGGTTAGTTTTATTATTAATAATATTATTATTATTAGCACCGCGTCTTACTACCCGTTCGGGTTACACGCACTTACACTAATGTGTAATGGTAGGGTGATTGTGAGATGAAATGGAGGACCTACAGTTTAACGTGGAATCCGAACCACGGTGGAGGCCTGGCATTCCCCACATTCACAAGATGTCTTGTCAGAGGTGAAGGAAGGGTTTGGTAATCAGATAGATCTGTGCCGGGACCGAGGATTGAACCCCGGCCGCCAGCACAAAAGTCCGACACCTTACCCCTGGACCGCCAGGTCTCCCACACTCCTACTTTCAGACAATCTCTTAGTATCCCAATGCAGTGTTACCTGTGTAGTTGTCGAAGGCCGACACTGTGTGAACCTTGCTCTTGAGGTAGCGATTGGTCAGATGGGTGTCCCCTTGAAGTGGTTTGTTACTCTCCTGCTTCACACTCGAGCACGGAGACAGCTTGGCACGCTTCGGGGTTGGTTCTTTCTTACCCGTACTAACATCTTTGTTGTTCAATCTTCCTGGCGTCTGAAAACAATAAACCAAACTAATCACAACTATCGCTCTTTTCCCGGAGAATTGAACCCTTTACTTAATTTAAAGTCGACACTTGTCAAGAATAGTGATGGTGATGTTACCTTTTCGAACCGTTGATTATACTTAAATGGGGGAAGACACCGATCACTTATAAACAAAATATAAACAGGGAATTAAATGATTTTTTATTTAACAAATATGCATAAAATTTTAGCTGACAGGAGGAGGGTAGTGAGAGATTAATTCAGGAAAAATATGTATCATAGATCAACACAAAGTGTATTTTCACCATCAAAATTAGGAATTAGCTTCTTAAACAATATTACAAGATAAATAATATCGAGCCAGGGACAAATTTAGGGAACAAAAACTGAAATATATATGTATTCCCTTTACCCCCTCTTCTGGGATTTGGACACTATAAAACAAGCGCAGAGTGGCGAGTATGGAACTCTTGGCGGCGATAGGGAACAAGGCACTACACTGGTAGTGGCCCACACTTGAATAATGTACGCTCTAAATAACATACCCTTTGAATCTTAGTATTAGTTATATTAATAGTAATTTAGTAAAGAGAATTATAATAATAATTATTCAAAGGAATGCCTAATAAAAGCAGTATACAAAAGGATCTAATTTAAAAAAATGAAAAGATACCTCTTATTTCATCTTATAATCTTTTCATTTTTTAATTAGATCCTTTTGTATACTGCTTTTATTAGGTGTTCCTGTAAATAATTATTTTGAAACTTAGTATAATTTGTTTAATATCTATAAATTCCATTCTGGAAATATGTCCGGTTTATGATGTTAAGTTTATTTTAGTGGAATCTTTGCTTACAAATTAATTTGTTGATTCCAAATTAAATACCCTTACAGCGCTCATGTTATATGTCATACAGAGCACAGAGATATATGTTCAGTTTATCTTACATGATAACTCTCTGATTGAGATTGGAAATATAAGCAAAACTTAACGCTAATGGTTAGAATATAAATGGTAATGAAGAATATAGCTCAGTCCTTAATTATGAATGTTAGATTTGGGATAGTTGAATATTTACTTTTAAAATGAGTATTTTTGAGAGTTATGACTAAATTGTCACTGGTAAAGTAATCACAAAATGATGGACGGTCGTTGCTTGTTCAATGCAGATGGATATTTATGTAATATTATTATTATTACTATTAGCACCGCGTCTTACTACCCGTTCGGGTTATACGCACTTACACTAATGTGTGATGGTAGGGTGATTGTGAGATGAAATGGAGGACCTACAGTTTCCCATGCCTTGTTCATTGTCTCCAAGATAATTAGACAAAGTAGGAATTTCTCAGAATTAACCATTCTTCACCTGTTGAAGCAAATGTATTGTATTTATCATTTATTATTGGTCCGCTTCTGGGATTTGAAAGCATGCGCATATTAGGTAATATATTTGTTGTCTCACAAAACTTTATTCATGTTTATTTAATTAAAGTACACCTATATAACCAAGCCTGGTACGTTAAGTTTTCAACCCACCAATCCCTCGTTACTATGTTATTTAATCGTCAAGATTCCACCCTTCTTTTTACTACTGATACAAAAAAGCAGGTGATTCAATTTTAGCTTAGTATTTGGCAGCTTGAAGCAAATATTCGCCCATTAACTATTCAAAACAATTTCAAATTTTGAATATTTGCACACCCCTAATTGTTGGACAATCATCATCACCTATCAGTTTTTGAGACACATGAATTAAAACACATATCAAATATTTGTTTATAACAATTCACTCAATGGTAGGCATAGCCTTAATACAGGGTGGCTACAAGACATATTTTACAAAATTCCATGACTATTCCAGGTTTTCCAGGCAACATTTTTCCAGTTTTAATGGTGGATGATGACTTTTGTTATTATTGATCATATATTAAAAAAAAGTTTGTATCTATTAAATATAAACAATTCTATCAGTTATTTTAAAGATTAAAATGTTATTTTATTTAGGTATTTTTAACTTAAGTTTTAGTGTTAAGTTGTGAAATTAATGGGATATTTTAGACATAATTTTTTTAATTCCCTGACTTTTCCTTATTTTTAGTTAAATTCCCTGACATTTCCAGGTTTTCCCTGTCATCCAAAAATTCCCTGACTTTTCCAGGTTTTACCTGTCTAGCCACCAAGTAATAGTACCAATGCACATAATACTGTTACAAGATAGCAGCATAGTTGAGTAAAATTACCCCTTTGACCTCTGCCAGGCCTCGTATCTGCATAGCGTCGGCCATATTCAACAGCCCCCGGAGTTGATCTTGATAGATGTTCACTTCCCCACTGTACATGAACGTCACCAGAGCACACAGATCCGTGAAGCTGGCTCCGGGCAGGACTATAACTGGGTGTTGAACCGGTTGTAATGCCTACAAACAAGCGACATGGCTTAAAAAAATATAAAAATGAATGTTGTAATAACTATAAATACCAAAAATTGACATTAAAATGTAAGAAATAATCGCCAATGCATACAGTCTCCTGGCCTCGTTGATATTGATCAAGTTTAATATTTTAGAACACATAGACAATGATGTCATAATGTCTAGAAGCAATCTTTGTACCACACATTCAGTCAAATAAATTTAAAGGATATATTTTAATCTTGACATGATAATTTAATAAACAAAATAAACTATAGCTCAATATTAAGTGATATCTAAATATTAACCTTAAATAAGTCTTTGAAGTAAAGGCTACAAGCCGAGAGAACCACCCTGTGGGCGCGCAAGCTCCTCCCTCCTGCGGACAACGTTACGTCGGTGAGGTCGTCTCCGTCGAGGAATTGCGGCAACGAAGCGAGCAAGCTGCTCTGATAGTTGTGCCAGCGCAGACAGAACTGCTGATTGGAGCCCATTCTCCTACACATTACAATCAACAAACGGTGCTTTGGATTTACTTAAACACAGCTTATTTTCAAATCAAATGCATTATTTTCGGTTGATTTGGATCAATCGTTTCTTCTTTTAACTATGATCTATTATTTTCTAGCAATCTTAGATTCTAACTTTTTTTTAAATTTGACCATCCTAGCTTTCAAATATTTTAGCAGCGAACGTAACAACTACTTTGAATATGTTTGATGTAGATATTTAATTTATTATGTTTTTAGTATGTGAAGAATGGATATGTTTATCTCCTTGAGGAGAGTCGGCATGTTAGAAACCAATGGCTATATGTTACAATTTGAACTGATTTGTTCCTGTATTTATTCTAATTTAAACATTCAAGTTGCAAACACCATCAGTGATAATAGCAGTTTTTCCATAATGTTATTATTATTATTATTAGTAGTACCGTGTCTTACTACCTGTTCGAGTTATACACACTTACACTAATGTGTAATGGTAGGATGATTGTGAGATGAAATGGAGGACCTACAGTTTAACGTGGAATCCGAACCACGGTGGAGGCCTGGCATTCCCCACATTCACAAGATGTCTTGTCAGAGGTGAAGGAAGGGTTTGGTAATCAGATAAATCTGTGCCGGGACTGAGGATTGAACCCCGGCCACCAGCATAGAAGTCTGACACCTTACCCCTAGACCGTCAGGTCACCTACTCCATAATGTTAATTTATTAATAAAAATTAAATCTTATTGTATAGTTATGTTATTTTTGTAATAACCTTATATCCTATCCCTACTTGGCTTAAAAGACCAAGGTTTTATATTTGGCTTCTAGAAAATAGTATATTTCTATAGTGTTAGTATTTGTTTCAAAATAATTTTATCCCATTACTGCTATTTTTAGAAAAAGAAAAAAGTTATTTGTGTTATATTTTCAACTTAAGGCGGCCGCCCCGGTCAGTAAGTACCAATCGCTGTCAGGCCACAGAACTTAAAATACAACGATCTGTGTTGATTTCTGGAACTACTTCTCTGCCATGTCTATGCTTATAATCCCTTTCACCATTTACCTACAACCATCCTCTGTTATGTAAATAATAAAGAGAGAAAAGAAAACTGAAAGACGTCACGACGTCTTATCTCATGGTAAAAAGGAAGGATCACTAATAATTTTCAAAAAGCTATCTATAAATTTTAAATTGAAAGCCTATTAAAATTGGATTTGTTAGAGGAAGGGTAAATTTAAAGTCATCAAGCCTAGCTAGTCTAATAGCTTTATAAGTATGCCTAAAAAGTCATCTAAAATGACAAGATGTTGCATTTTCACAAATTTTTTGTCTAATAATAACTCTAAAAATACAGGGTTGTTAAGTAACAAGAGCCCTAGAGGAATCTTTAGACTTTATTTTAGCGTTACCATATTTTGTAGTTTAGTTTATTGTGGCAATCATTTAGTTATCAGCTCATTTTAATTTGGTCTCATGCGTCCTATTGTAGTTACTTTATATGTTTTGTTAATTGCGCATGTGTTGAATTTCATTCAATTTAGGATGTTTTGTTTAAAAAACCTTAGGTAGGCCACCAATTCACTTTTATTAATCTGTATGTTGTTAATAATGTCACAAAATAGGGCAAGTGTTGATCTTGTGAGCAAGCGAAACCAGATTTAAGGAAATAAGTTTGAAACTTTGAGATTTAAAATGTTTGGATAAAGAATATTTCTTATGAATATGAAAGTTTGTCTGCTGGTAGGTTCAGTTTTATTGGAGTTCTTGGTCAAGTCTAGTAAAGTGATTTATAATGTGGGGAAACTATGGTTCAACATCAGTGGCATGTGTATGGTAGCACTGGTCCAACAAGGTGCGACAGTTATTGTTGTGGTCCAGACGGGTGACCCCTGGAAAGATCATTTGTACTCGTAGGATGTATTATAAGAGTGGACACTTGTGAATAATGTAAATATAAATCTAGGACGTTTGTGAATTCGCTAAGTAAATACCATTTCTGTGTGTTCCATCTGTAGCAGGGGTTCCCAAAGTTGGCGGTGGGATTGCACAGGGGGGTGCAAAGTTGCAACGAGGCGGTAGAGGGGCACTAAACCGGTATTTTCCGAGTGTTGTTTATTTATATTTGACTGACCAGCAAAATATCTTCCTTGCTTCAAGTTTTTTTCCCCCCTTTCCAAGGTCATGTTGTGCATATGCCCTCCATTCTAGTATCGAGTGTGATACTTCTTTTCCGGTGTTTTCGATTATTCGACATGTTGATTGTGAATCGAGATTAGAAGCTACAGACGTGTTATTTTTGTTGCAGCCTACTCAATATTAAAAGTTTTAATGGAGGCTTTATGGGGATATGAAAGATTTTAGATTAAATTCAGTACCAAAGCCTAATCTAGAGTTCAAATTTTTATTAACGTACGAAATGTGTATATAAATAACTGTGTAGTAAAATCATTTTAAAAAGGTACATGAAAAACAAAAATAAACGTAACTCTGAATTAATCTGTTTTTTTTTTCACGTTTATAATTATTCAAACATATATTATTGAAACAAGATTTAGTGTTATGGCTGTATTATTATTATCATCATCTTACTACCCGTCCAGGTTATACGCACTTACGCTAATGTGTAATGGTAGGGTGATTGTGAGATGAAATGGAGGACCTATAGTTTAACGTGGAATCCGAACCATGATGGAGGCCTGGCATTCCCCACATTCACAAGATGTCTTGTCAGAGGTGAAGGAAGGGTTTGGTAATCAGAGTTATGGCTGCAACTTTCTGAAGGAAGAAATAGAAAAACACTTTTTTAAATATAGGCCTACAAGCAATTTTTTTTAGAATAGCAATGGCAGAAGCAGAAAAATCAAAAAAGAAATGTAGACAATATAGTTTGGAATATTTTAAGTATGGATTTATACCTGCATCAACAAACCAGCAGATGCCAATTTGCCTGTTATGTGAGAAGGTATTTTCTAACGAGGTCATGAAGCCTTCCAGACTCATTGAACATTTAAAAAAGGCACATCCTGGCAAGGAAGATAAGAATTTAACTTTGTTTTTAATCACTTAGTGGAAAGTTTCAACATTGTTAAACATGATTCACGATAGTTCACAACAACAAACTGATGGTTTGCAGGCATCGTACAACATTTCATTGTTGATTGCTAAGTCTGGAAAGCCCCATCTAACTGGTGAAGAACTCATCCTTCCAGCGGTTAGTGAGGTTATGAATACTGTTTTACACAAGTCGCCACATGATAGAATTAAAATGATTTCTCTCGTTGGCTCAAGAGTTGTTATTTGCAAGGCAACTAAAAACCGATACTAAAGGAGAGTCAATATTTCATGTTAAGTGACATAGTGATGTACTCTACCTAGTTACTAAATGTGATATCTAATAATATGTGGTATTTAATAACTTTGAAAAGATTATCACTGGATCAAGCTCATTAATCATGTTTGATTAAATAAACTTAAAAAAAATATTTTAATGTTGAATAAAAATTGTTCCATCCTTGAATTTTATTGCTATTTTATTCATAGTGGGTCGTTGAAAACCACTATTATGAATATTAATTTTTTAGAGTATAAGATAGGGGGCACTGGGCATGAGTTTTTGGAACCGAGAGGGTGGTGACTCAAAAAACGATTGGGAACCACTGATCTATAGTATGTAGCCTATCCAGGTATTGAAATGTGTTAAATTATTTTGTAATTATAATCTTGCACAAACAGGGCAGTGAGGCACAATACAATGAACCTACCTAATGGGTCCAGCTTAGCCTCACCTACTCAATCATTATCTCCCCTCCTCATACAGAGTGTACCCCGGTGGAGGTCAGGAGCACATATAAGACAGGGCTTAGACCAAACAAGCTTGGCACAAGGCCTCATCAGTTGCGTCTTAGCGTGGTAGGCCGGGCGTCTAGGGTCGGTTGCAGACGAGTCATGTAGACAAATGCAGAGAGTACCAAAGTCAAAATAGAGAGACCCTAATTGGGAGTCTACAGGTGGCAGCACCATCACCCGAGTGTAGGACACAACATACCTGGTAGGTAGGTGGTTAAATGGCTGAAGTAGAACAAAAACTCCATACATAGATCAAAGATAAGGAATAAAGGCAACAACTTCGATTCGAATTTTGAATATATGTACCCTGATGGGAATATTAAATAACAATAATAATATTTAGCACCGCATCTTACTACCCGTTCGGGTTATACGCTTTAAGTAATAACTACGCTGTTGGATTAGGAATTGGGAAGGTTGAATTAGAGGGAGTGAACCCGCATTTGCGTGGAGGAAGAGTGGGAAACCATTTAGGAAAAACCGCCCCCAGTTCACCCGACTGAGATTCGAACCTCGATCTCCCCGTCCTCAGCGGTCGAGCTCAACACGATGGGAATATTAAGGAGATTGTATTACATGGAGGAAAGGAGAATACATGTGGTGGGAAGTGAAACAAAATAAATGATACTATTTATACCTTCAATAAGGATCAAAATAGCCAACAGAGGAAAGAAAGGGAGGGTAATACAAGTGAGATGCCCAGCGGAAGCTAAGGACAAGTTTGAGGAACATCATACTGAACAGGAAGTACCTAACGGGTGATATGAATTCAAAAGTAGGAAAAATGACGGGGAGGTTTTAAGGAAGTGTTAGAATATGACGGATAGGGAAAGAGAACCGAGCTAGGTAGAAGTATGCTGGAATTATGTGCACAAACTGAAATTAAGCTGGAGAAGAGATTTGCACAAGAAGAAAAGAGTCATAAAATTATTAGATATAGATAGGATGGGGATCAAAGTTCAGTAATATTATTATTATTATTAGCACCGTGTCTTACTACCCGTTCGGGTTATACGCACTTACACTAATGTGTAATGGTAGGGTGATTGTGAGATGAAATGGAGGACCTACAGTTTAACGTGGAATCCGAACCACGGTGGAGGCCTGGCATTCCCCACATTCACAAGATGTCTTGTCAGAGGTGAAGGAAGGGTTTGGTAATCAGATAAATCTGTGCTGGGACCGAGGATTGAACCCTGGCCACCAGCACAGAAGTTTGACACCTTACCCCTAGACAAAGTTCAGTAATAGATTGCTTCCTTACGTAAAAGGAAATCAAAATGCAGATTGTAAGCATTAAGGTGAGACGGGAATGCACGGAACATTAGGAAAACAAGACAAATGGATAAGGGTGTGCAGGCTTAAAACTGAAGAGGAAAAATAAGTATATTTAATAAAGTCAAGAAGCTTAATATACAAGGAGGAGATCCCAAATGTAGAGAAGCAATGGAAAAAATCAAATCAAATTTGGCGGGAGCTGTGAAGACTATATGTGAGTGTAAAAGTGATAAAAGAAAGTAAGAGGAGACACAATGATGGAATGACAAGAGTGAAGAAGTGGTGGCGGAGAACAATGCATTCAGAAGAAGTTTAAAGAAGAGGAATGAGAAAACAGAGGAAGAGTATAAGGAGATGAAGAGAAGAGTGAGGCATGTAGTACAAGATGGTAGGAAGGTTTGGATTTAAAAAAAAAAATTAAATGCTAGAAAAGGATGTGAAAGGAAGTAATAAGGTGTTGTATAACCTTTAAGAAACATGAAGATAAAGAAAAGACAGGAAGTAAGAGTGATAGACAAATAAGAAAAAAATGTTGAGGGCAGGAGAAAAAAGAAAGGAATTATGGAAGGGATATAAGGGAATGGATGCCACATGGAAAGAGGTGGAGGATGCATTAAAGGGAATGAAACTGGGCAAGCACCAGGTGTGCAATGATGAAATGTGGAAATTATAAGTTTCATAATTTGCTACTGTTGGACGTTCCAGTGGCCAAACTACCAGTGGTTCATAATTTGCTAATGTTGGACGTTCCAGTGGCCAAACTACCAGTGGTTCATAATTTGATACTGTTGGACGTTCCAGTGGCCAAACTATCAGTGGTTCATAATTTGATACTGTTGGACGTTTGAGTGGCCAAACTACCAGTAGTTCATAATTTGCTACTGTTGGACGTTCCAGTGGCTAAACTACAAGTGTTTCATAATTTGCTACTGTTGGACGTTCCAGTGGCCAAACTACCAGTTGTTCATAATTTGATAATGTTGGATGTTCCAGTGGCCAAACTACCAATAGATAATAATTTACTAATGTTGGACGTTCCAGTGGCCAAACTACCAGTGGTTCATAATTTGCTACTGTTGGATGTTCCAGTGGCCAAACTACCAGTGTTTCATAATTTGCTACTGTTGGACGTTCGAGTGGCCAAACTACCAGTGTTTCATAATTTGCTACTGTTGGACGTTCGAGTGGCCAAACTACCAGTGTTTCATAATTTGCTAATGTTGGACGTTCCAGTGGCCAAACTACCAGTAGTTCATAATTTGCTACTGTTGGACGTTCGAGTGGCCAAACTACCAGTGGCTCATAATTTGCTACTGTTGGACATTCCAGTGGCCAAACTACCAGTGGTTCATAATTTGCTACTGTTGGACATTCCAGTGGCCAAACTACCAGTGGTTCATAGTTTGCTACTGTTGGACGTTCGAGTGGCCAAACTACCAGTGGTTCATAATTTACTAATGTTGGATGTTCCAGTGGCCAAACTACCAGTGGTTCATAATTTGATAATGTTGGATGTTCGAGTAGCCAAACTACCAGTGGTTCATAATTTGCTACTGTTGGACTTTCCAGTGGCCAAACTACCAGTGGTTCATAATTTGCTACTGTTGGACGTTC
>CABEEJ010001053.1:0-30840 GCA_901482245.1 Timema douglasi | reverse complement strand
GGGTTGAGGGCTGTGATTGAAAACGTATGGAGAGTTAATTCAGATGTTTATTTTTACAATTATTTTGCCGTTGTTGTTTGAACAAACTTCTAAAAAACATACAAGTAAATAGAAAAAGCACATTATATTTATTCCCTCAGTAAATTTTAACATCTAAATTCTAAGTGTCGGCCTACATTTATTTGGCATTGCAGAAAAAACTCTGTCTCAATGGCTACATTACTTTCTGGCAGTGCTAGTACATATTCTGCGATTTTACTGATGTTCTGATGATTTATGGAGTTTTCTCTCTAATGTTTAAGCAGTTCAAGCCACTATTTATCAGATTCTCATTTGTTTTATATATATCATATGGTTCTCAATGTATTTATTTACACAAGTCATTTCATCAAAAAGCTCTGTATCAGAAGACGCGTCTAAGTGTTTTTTTTTATCAATAAGGTCAGACCATTCTGAAGGTTTTTTTTTCAGAGTTGCCCATTTAAACATTTCCAAGTCCTCGAAATGCGTTGTACACTCCTCTAAAAATATTATAATGATGCCTCGTAAAATGTTATTATAGTCTTGGTAAAATCCCTTTTTTCAGGCCCTGAACACTTGTTTGTCATGAAGTTGCGCAGTAAATGAGTAATAAATCTAGTATTAATCTTATTTTGAGGGTTCTCTTCCATTGTTTTTATCTCTGCAGTAACCTCGATGGCAGAAATATTCTGACCTTCCACTTTTAAAACTGAGTTTTGGAAGGAGCTGCTTGGCTGTGTATGAAATATAACCACATCACTGGGTGTTCATCTTCAAAACCACGGGACATTTAGGTTGACTCAGAATGTATTCCTTAAGTGGCAAATACAATTTTAAAATTCTTTCCATGGCAGGCATTAGCGCTAGCCATCGTGTTTTGCTCTACCCCAACATTTTCTGGTACTCAATATCGACGGTGTCACAAATTTCTTAAATTTTTTCACCCTTACTGTGTAAATATAGACGTGTGAATATATTTTCATAACCACGACCTCTAAATCTACTGGCAAACAATCAAACTCACTTAATATAGCATTGTGTATAATCTGGCAAGCACATCCAATACCCACAATATATTTACTAGAACAAGCGGCCCGGTCTGAAGCTACGTGCCGATAAGATTTTAAATGTTTTTCAACATCACAGGAACCTCTGAGCGCAACACTAAACTAAGTATGACATTTTTTCACAGACTTTTAAGTTTTATGAACAGATATTTTTCCTGTAAGTCAGTGTTGAAAGGGCACTTTCTTTTTTGCATTATTAAATATATTCGTTTGCAAACTTAAGCGCATATGACACAACTTACTTAAGTCTAAACACAACTCTTTAGAAAGAAATAAACACAGTTGAGGTTATTGGCCGATCGAATGATCTATAAATAATCATGTGTACTGCTAACGAATGTTGATGACTAACGAGCCCAACCGAATACTTCCGAAAGAGGCTTGAGTCATAACGAATACTGTAGTTCTGGGCATATTGGTGTGGTATGGTGGAGGAGGATTCGCGTCGTCTGGACTGGACTGATAGGCACTGGGTTAGCGCACTGAGCGTCTAGACGAGGCACTGGGTTGGCGCACTGAGCGTCTAGATGAGTCACTGGGTTGGCGCACTGAGCGTCTAGACGAGGAACTGGGTTGGCGCACTGAGCGTCTAGATGAGTCACTGGGTTTGGCGCACTGAGCGTCTAGACGAGGCACTGGGTTGGCGCACTGAGCGTCTAGACGAGTCACTGGGTTGGCGCACTGAGCGTCTAGATGAGGCACTGGGTTGGCGCACTGAGCGTCTAGACGAGTCATAACGTTTTTATTAATTTACATAGCTCACAAAATGGACTACCCTCCAAAGTGGGACAAATGTACGTCCCATGGAAAATATTGGGGACAGCGGGACACATTTACCCAAAGTGGGACTGTCCCGCTCAAAGTGGGACTGTCCCGCTCAAAGTGGGACGTCTGATCACGTTACTCATACAACCCTGATATTTAAATTTAAAAAACTTAAAATGTTTGGTAAAATATCTTTATTTTTAATTTTGACTGTTCCCTTCAGTATGAGCTTGTGACTTGTATTTATGTTTTTGAGCAATGGGAGAAAAATATTCTCAGTATCCTTTTATGTATTAATAATTATAGAATAACATTAAAATCATCCTCCAGGCTAGCCCAGGAATGGGCATATGATGGCCCTACGATGTGTTCATTCCGGCCTGTGGACGAGATGATTAATTTTAAACATACCTAACTTAATTATTTGTCAAGTCGATTGTTTTTTCAACAAAACTGGATTTTTTTTTAAAACCATGCTAATATCAACATTTTAAAACATGCTAAATCATGCTCAAAAATATTTGTTGATGTTGGCGTCATCATATTGATGTGGACAATTGCTTTCAACCACGAAACTTAGATAGGAAAAGTGATCTTCGACTTACTGATGACTCTTGATGAATCGTCTACTCACAGCTGGAAGCCCCATCTACAAAATCCGTAGCCATAAGTCCATAGTCCATGGTCTACAAGAAATGGATGTCACAGTATCAGATTGCTCTATCTATAGAGTCCTTATCCTGGTCCGTAGCCTACTTTGTAAAAGTTTGTCAGCTTGAACTTTCAAAGGACTACTTTATATTATTATTATTATTAGCACCGCGTCTTACTACCCGTTTGGGTTATACGCACTTACGCTAATGTGAAATGGTAGGGTGATTGTGAGATGAAATGGAGGACCTACAGTTTAACGTGGAATCCGAACCACGGTGGAGNCTAATGTGTAATGGTAGGGTGATTGTGAGATGAAATGGAGGACCTACAGTTTAACGTGGAATCCGAACCACGGTGGAGGCCTGGCATTCCCCACATTCACAAGATGTCTTGTCAGAGGTGAAGGAAGGGTTTGGTAATCAGATAAATCTTTGCCGGGACTGAGGATTGAACCCCGGCCGCCAGCATAGAAGTCTGACACCTTACCCCTAGACCACCAGGTCACCAGTAAATAAATACATCAAAATAAAAGCATCATTGGCAGTGAAAGTATCCGTTGCTAATTACATCTTTGCTAGTTCCAATCGTGTTTTAAATATGCCTAATGTGATTGTATGAAACCTAAATTTCAAGTATAATCTGGACGTTTCCCTCAGAAAAGTTGTTTTAGTTTATTTTATTGATCAGATGAATGCTTGCTGTAGTCTATTTTCTTCCGAAGAGTTTTATTGGACGAAGTCTCTTGACTATATTATCAGTTGGCATGGTCACGTTATTGACAGTTGGTCTAAAGTTTGTGTAGACGTGAATACAATTTCAATAATTTACCAGGGTTTGTAGAATGGGCTTAACCCATATCACGAAGAAAATCCTGGAAGTTCATTCACAACTTCGCCTCATCTCATACCCCGTCCTAGGCCTATAGATTTAGTGAACAATCTAAAAAACATACCAAACCACTAAGGTACCATATTTATGATTGTATTGCATTTAAACTTAGTCTGTACAGTTAGCCCCATGACTTCTTTGGTGCTGACTGACAGCTCACAGCTGACAGTTGACGGCTTTTAAAAGTTACCAGACCAAATTATGTATCCTTACGCCGAACCATATGATCTGCAAAAAACATGTGTTTTAACAGCTGTCACTTCTGACAGTCAACATTTAGGTAAATGTTGACTGACACCAAAAAAGTCACGGGGCTACTGTAATTGTTTAACTATATATTCAATTGACAGGTAAACAGTTGTAGGCTATTTAAATTGTTTCATGTCTTGTTACAGCTAGATAATTTGTATTGTATTAAAGTGACTATTGGTTTGTAATTAGGTCATTCCAGTAGAATTCACCAGATATAAATTTAAGTGGTTGCAGCACTACTTAAAAAAAAAATTGAACAAACAAACATGTATATGATTTCTATTCATATTGAGGAGCCAAAACCAAATTTAGAATATTTTTATTTGTAACCATTAATTTACTCGGGTGGGTCAGAGGGGGGGGGGGATGCTCTGAAAACTGCAGTTTGCAGCGACTTGCATAATTTGTAATATCTCAGCTTCTATAAAATATATCAACTTAATCCAAAAAAGTTCTAAGTCTTTTATTAATTTTAATGTATTGGTAAACTACTTGAGTGTTGAGTGTAATAAAGGCCTAAAAATAGGGCAGAAAAAAAATTGTTTTTTTTTACAATTTAACTACCCATAAAACCTTTCATTTTAAAATCTCCAATACCGTTATTTTTTCTCCACTTCCTCATGCAGAGTGGTAAAGGATATGCCCCAGAGAGTTGGATCTGAATTTATTCTTTTGACAAAAGGAAGTTGTTATTTTTAAAATGTTAGTGTATTTTCATTTGTTTTATTTAAAAAAGAAGTAGGCTAAAGTTAAATATCTATAATTTTTTTACAGATAGCCTTTGTTAGTGTGATCATGACAACAAAATTTCATTTTAGTGTTTAACATCGTTTTTAAAGAAAAAGATATTAATTTGCCACTTTTTTTCATTTTGGATGCTGTCTAACAGTCAGTAGGTCCTACTGATACAGAAGTAACATGGCTGAAGCTTTAATTTTGTATTGAAATAAACAAAGATGCATTATAATATGTTCAAGCTAACTACTTTACAGGTGACCTGGCGGTCTAGGGGTAAGGTGTCAGACTTCTATGTTGGCGACCGGGGTTCAATCCTCGGTCCTGGCACAGATTTATCTGATTACTAAACCCTTCCTTCACCTCTGACAAGACATCTTGTGAATGTGGTAGGTCCTCCATTTCATCTCACAATCACCCTACCATTACACATTAGCGTAAGTGCGTATAACCCGGACGGGTAGTAAGACGCGGTGCCAACAACAACAATAATAATAATAATAATAATAATAATGTGGGATTGCATTTTGCCGAGTAAAATTTTCATTTACTAACTCGGAATTATTTATGTCTAATTGACTTGGTTCCCTTAAGGGTATTAGTATAATTAGTTATAATTAAAATTATTTATATTCTCTTGTTGAAATCATCCATAATTTTCAAAATTTGTAGATGTATAATATTGTCTCCAAGAGGAGTTTGGATCATACTATTATATGTAATTTACCTTTAGTTTAGAGCTTGCTCTGCAAGTTCTGTTATATATTTTTTGGCTTGTCGGCCTTTAATGCCCTTAGGTTTAGTCTAACGTAATACTCTAGCTATTGTCGTTCTTATTTGTGACATCAAAGATTTCGGAGGGGAGAGAGGGGGAAAATGCAAGCAGCCGAGCCACGACTTCTCTCTCCCGAAAAGTGACGACTAGAACCGAAGTCACTACCCCTCTCTTCCCCTTTCAAAACATCCTGATGTACGGTAAGGCACGGAAAGGGAAATTAATTTTGTCAAGGTACTGACCCCGTGCCTACATATCTTTAAGCCCGGTACACACGACACAACTTCTTGTACATAAAGTTGTACAAGAAGTTGCAGCCTGAAGATGGTGTCGTGTGAACACCAAAACTTGTAAAGATCTCCTTTCCACAACTTATTGTATACCATTTTAGGAAATAAAACACATCCTATATCAACCATTTTTTTGTACAACTTTTGAGTTGTAAACACGAAAATTTCGTCTGATAGACAGTTACATTTTTTTTAAAAGAGTGATTGTAAGAAAAAAACACATAAAGGCTTGAAAACAAACAAAAAATTATAAGTGAAGTAGGTTAAACCCCAAATTTAAAGTTTTTTAACAGTTTTAAAATAATATTAAAAAATATTTAAAACCCATATTTTTTCATTTTCATAATATTTAGGAATAATTAATAAATTATTTACATCAAATACCAATATTTTCCAAATCATTCAATCATTATTTTTCCATAAAAAGGGCGAAAACGCCATGTTTTTTCAAATATTATATGCAATCACAAATGCCGTGTGAACAGTCACAAGCTAAAATTGTATGCAATCCACATGACCAAGATATTGTACAATTTCTTGCACAACTTTTTGTACAAGAAGTTGTGTTATGTGTACCGGGCTTTAGAGTTTAGTGGAGTTTATTGTAGCAGGTACTTTTGTTTTGATATATCAGTGAAAGCTAACAAGCAAAAGTTTATAAGTAGATGTCTTTATTAAGTAATAATAATGTAAATCATAGAACAGAAGAATGCCAAAAGCCACAATTATCATAAAAAACACCTCTAAATAGCTTCTTGACAAATTGACAAAGGACCTTTAAAATTGATCTTCGCTCATCTTTGTCAATGAGTAACCACTTCCATAAGTAAAAAGGCTTGCTTTGTTTTATTAGCTATGTTTGGGTCTACGTATGCATGAGAATAATTCTTTTCTGGTATGAACATTATCGAGTGCAACAACTGACCTTGCTGGGGAATAAGTGGCTAGAAGACCGTCTTGGAATTGCTTTAACAATATTGTATGAACCAAATTTTACCAAGTTGGTAAGAAACCAAACGTGTGATTTTTTTCTCACTAGTGGTGTATATTTTAATGATTATTTATGTTTAAATGATATATTCTTATATTTACTAGGCCTAATTTCATTCTAACGTTTATCTTTTTTAATTTCACCAAAATATATCAATATTATATATAATACCAAACAAAATTCCCCCCCACCCTCTTTTAAATTACATAAGTATTATTTTTTGAGGTTATGTGGTATAGAGCACTAGGCTAAATCATGGTTTAAATTATGGGGGATAGCCAGCACACTTACCTTGGTGATACTGGAGTAGAAAATGTTTAGATATAACACTAAAAAACACATTTTTAAGGACAAGCTTTCACTGTCACAGACAGCTTCATCAGGTCAGGAGAGTAGACTGATGCTTATGGTTGAACTGTAAGGTTGACTGTCCACAGCTGACTGTTTTTCAGTTATGACTTTACTGTATAAATAGCAGCACTATGAATAATGTTATATTGAATGTAATCACTGTATAGATAGCAGCACTATGAATAATGTTATATTGAATGTAATCATTGTATAGATAGCAGCACTATGAATAATGTTATATTGAATGTAATCATTGTATAAATAGCAGCACTATGAATAATGTTTTATTGAATGTAATAATAAGTGTGCTGGCAGGAAGGAGAGGAATTATCTAAGGTTGAGGTTGGGGGCTTGTCTGGATTTGATGATATATTGATGGGCCAGTTCCCATATCCTTAGTTGTGAAGGGTTGCATATTGCTTTGTTCAGGGATTTGACCACCTTGGTTGTGTAACAGTTATTAAAGTCACGATTATGGGTTTCGGCATGTGCTGCTAAAGGCTTCAACCTTAGATAATTCCTCTCCTTCCTACCAGCACACTTATTATTAGATTCAATATAACATTATTCATAGTGCTGCTATCTATACAATGATTACATTCAATATAACATTATTCATTGTGCTGCTATCTATACAGTGATGTCATAACTGAACGCAGTCAGCTGTGGACAGTCAACCTTACAGTTCAACCAAAAGCATCAGTCTACTCTCCTGACCTGATGAAGCTGTCTGTGACAGTGAAAGCTTGTACTTAAAAATGTGTTTATGTGTTTTTTAGTGTTATATCTAAACAATTTCTACTCCAGTATCACCAAGGTAAGTGTGCTGGCTATCCCTCCTAATTTAAACCATAAGTATTATTTTATAACACTCCAAATTACGGCCAGATTGAATTAAATATTTGGCCCGCCAAATATGATTTTTTGGAGTGGCATGCTTGGATAACTAATTGAATAGCCCTGGTCTACAATATATATTTTTTGTTACTCTCTAAATTTGTCCCTTTATCATTATTTATCTTGTATTATTGTGTAAGATTTTGCTTCCCAAATTCTGTTGGGTGTTTTCAAGATTTATGTTAATCTATAATACTTTCAAATTAGTCTACCGCTGCCCTACTGCCAGCTAGTATATTTTCTGTAATTCTGTTAAATAAAGAATCATTAAATTGTAGCTACATATATTATTGTCCAGGAGTAATCGGCTTCCCCCTAGGGGTCTGCGCACTTGGGTGTTTCTTTTGAGTTGAACTTGAGTATATTTCAAAAAGCTCCTGAATTTGAGTATATTCATAATTTTAAAATGTTAAATAAGAGTTGATGTTTGAACTTAAAGAGTGTGAAATAGTATTTTATTTTATTTAAATATGGTAAGTTTATAAAAAAAAAACCTCATAAATATATAATGTCTCATCAAATCTTATAAATAATTTTTTATATTTCTTGATACTTGTGCACTATTTTTCATATTGATTGAGTAGAAATGTTAAATCATGATGGATTGGTTAGTGTATGGCTGGTGTTGTGTTATTATGTACCTGAGCAAGGTTGTTTGGGTCGTACGCTGAAAACCGCCGGTTTGAAGTATCATTCTCGTGTTGGACTAGACTGCTGATTACAGGAAGACCAGGAGTTTGAATCCGTCAGGTTTAGTGAGGGGGGTTTTCCACTCTCCATGTAAATGTAGGTACACTTCCTCTGAACTTCAACCTGTCTCATCCCAAACACAGTAACATAGAAGCTGAAAAGGTAGATGAGTGTTTTATCAATGCTCAGGTAAGTGTGATGGCTATCTCTATTTACTTCTCTTTTTCCATAAAACTAATATCATGCCCTCCCTTATTGTTATTTATTAAAATAGTTTCACCAGACCACTTAACTAGGGGTGTGTCAAGTACATTTTTTTAATTTCAAAGCAAATACAAGAAATATTTTCAAATTAGAATATATTAAAAAATGACACTCTAGACACAGGAATCGAACCCAGAACCTTTGTCTTAGCGCACCAATGCTCTACTGTTGTTTATAACATTTTATTCTAAGCTTGTATATAAAGTTACTATCACAATATGCAATTTGTTTGTATCAACCTTTTCATATGAATATTAATATGTGATTTACACTAAAAGGCACCTTGACCCTGTTGATATGCTCTATATCGTCTATCGCCTGTATGTACATGTTGCCAACCTCATTCACTACATTACACTAGCCTATGGCCTACATCTAGACTTCTCTTGCATGAGGTGTCTCCCTGCTTCAGCTGATATTTGGGACCTTGGTCCTTCCTGTTGATTCGACTGTCCCGATGATAACCTTTTCTCTTGTACTTTTCCCTGTTTTTCCGATGCAACATCTAGGGTTGTAAATCTGATTTCCCGCCTTGATCTGCCGTCATGAAACGGTCGAGGATCCTGTGCTTGCTTCCTTATGTTCTTGTTATCCTGTTAGTCCTGATCATGATCCTGTTTCGCCTGTACACCCGCACGCTAGCTTGTACTGAGTATGAAGTTGACTTGAGTTTCTATACTATTGTTCCTGGTATTCACGTTTGGTGTGTTTCCACTTATTGTACATAGACTGGCCGATACTCCTTTAACTCTGTGAGACTTCTGGCTTTTTTTGTCATAGTGCTTCTTATATATAGTTTTATTATCTATCTTTTGTGTGACTTGGTGACCTGGCAGTCTAGGGGTAAGGTGTCAGACTTCTATGCTGGCGGCCGGGGTTCAATCCTCGGTCCCGGCAAAGATTTATCTGATTACCAAACCCTTCCTTCACCTCTGACAAGACATCTTGTGAATGTGGGGAATGCCAGGCCTCCATCGTGGTTCGGATTCCACGTTAAACTGTAGGTCCTCCATTTCATCTCACAATCACCCTACCATTACACATTAGCGTAAGTGCGTATAACCCGAACGGGTAGTAAGATGCGGTGATAATAATAATAATAATAATTTAGTTTTAAGCTCCTCCCTTAATGGTATTGGAACTCTTCTTGGTGCATCTTGTACTGGCTGTACCGATTCATCAACACTAAAACTGTAAACACCTGTTAGCTCACCCAGACCTGTGAATTGCTCGTCCTCGAACCGCTTGACCCTCCTTCATGTCACTTTCTAACATGCAGAGATCAGCTTTAACCTCTAAGAGTCCCAGGTTCACTCTAGCTGTTGATCCAAGAATTGGGGCCCGCTCTAGGTCCACAATTTGAAATAAAGAGTCTATATCTCACCGCTTTGTAATTGCACCAAAGGTATCTGTGACCTAAGGGTGTTATTTTCATAAACGCACATATCATGTCAGTTGTGTTGTGGAGGGTTTCACGTCCTGTCATATCTTCCATGCGAGTGAGCGCAGATCTCTGACAGTCATAACATTACAGGTGGCTCAACAGTCAATTTGACATCACTTCTTTTGCCTCTGCTATTGCGCTTTGTTGCAACTTGATTTTGGTAAAAAAGTTCCCTCTTTCCTTTTGTAGCTGATTTTGTGACTTCTCCTTATAATGCCATTGTGAACATTTCACCCTCTGACTCGATGAGACTTATTCGTGTAAAATTTGTACAAATAGTTTCTTTCGTCTTATTTATGGAATGGACCCAGTATTGTTTTGCGACTTTGATTTGGAAACACTCGCGAAATATCCTATTTTTCTGCACTCTATGCACTCTTTCTTCTGTGCGGGGCAATATTTGCGCTCCTCCCTCGGGGACGATTTCCACAGAACCAACATTTTCTATAGTGTAGGTCTCTTTTTCCTTTGAATCTCTGTGTTCTTTCATTGTCTATCCTTTGGTTTGTTCCGTGTGGGGAACAAATCTATTTTATCCATTACCTCTTCTAGGCCTACTACGTCTCTTCTATGAAGCTAATATCTTAATTCGTTTTTTCTGTAGCTTCGTGCGCATTTGTCAAATTAATTGTAGTTTCGAGAGTAAGACATTTTCCCATCTGATACTCTCGGCACAAGACTATCTCGAAGTAAATCATTTTCCGATGCTCCATAATTGCAGGTTCTCACCAAATCTTTTAGACGCTGGATATACTGGATACAGATTCAGAAACGGCTTGTTTTGCCGGGATGAATATGAAACACTAATAAATCACCTTTGTTTCTGTTTTGAAATGTTGGTACAGTTTTTCAATGATCTTTTCCACTGTGTAACACGCGTCCAGTTTCGAATACAGTGTGTTATATATTTTGAGACCTTCTGTTCCTGGTATATTGCGAGAGATTGTGACCTGAATTTTGTTCTCTTCACTGTTTTAATTTTAGTAGCGGTTGCATAGTCTCTATACTGCAACTTAAATAATTTTTTAATTTACTGCTTTATCTCCATCCTTTGATAATGGCGACGGGCACAGTAGTGATAACTTACCCGGTATTATTTTCAGAGCGTTTTACTTTCTTCCTACGTATAGTCTATGGACCCTATTTTTAGCACTGCACTCTAATATACACTATTTTATACTCTATATCACAATAATTACATGGGATTTCCACATAATTTACCTACAATTATAGATAGATAGATATTTAGCCTTATCTAATGCACTTCATATTTGGTTTGCACTTGGATCACTTGCTTTATCATTTTGTTGCCCACACTTTCGTTTATATTTTGACGATCAAACTCGCCGGCAGTTCTGTCTTGATTTGATTTATTAGCACTTTTATTAAAATTAAACTTTAATTTGATATAACCCGCCTCGGTGGCGTAGTTGGCTAACGCGCTTGTCGTGTTGAGCTGCTTGACTGCTGAGGACGGGGAGATCGAGGTTCGAATCTCGGTCGGGTAAACTGGGAGTGGTTTTTCCTAAATGGTTTTCCACTCTTCCTTCACGCGAATGCGGGTTCACTTCCTCTAATACAACCTTCCTAATTCCTAATCCATGAGAGTAATTAGTACTTAAAGCGTATAGCCCGAACGGGTAGTAAGACGCGGTGCTAAATATTATTAATTTGATATAGTATGGCATAACCACCGCTGCTACCATGTTGATATGCTCTATATCGTCTATCGCCTGTATGTACATGTTGCCAACCTCGTTTACTACATTACACTAGCCTATGGCCTACAGACCCTATCTTATAAGCTACACCATAGCTGAAATAATAAAGGCAAGCTTGCTGGGCCAATCAGTGTAAATAGCTCAGAATGGCGGTACTTAAACATACATTTAGTATTTTAGCTGCCATTATTGTTTTGGGTACATCTTTGTAAATGTCATAGCTTTAATTTATTTTCAAAGAAAAGCAGTAGCTAAGTAAGTAGTTGAAGTTTTGTTTTATCAGACATGTCGGAGTGTTGAACTTTGTACATTCCTCATATTAATATGTTAGTTAGGATTTGTAAGTTTGGACCATTATTGATTATTATAAACAATTATTTACTGCCTAAAAATTACAAGCATAACACTTATTTAAAATCTTGGATAGAACAAATTTACAGAATATTTTACTCGGTTATTATAATCCAAGTAAAAAAAAAAAGTTATTTCATAGAAGTCTTTTTGTGGTATAGAGCACTAGGCTAAATCATGGTTTAAATTAGGAGGGATAGCCAGCACACTTACCTTGGTGATACTGGAGTAGAAATTGTTTAGATATAACACTAAAAAACACATAAACACATTTTTAAGGACAAGCTTTCACTGTCACAGACAGCTTCATCAGGTCAGGAGAGTAGACTGATGCTTATGGTTGAACTGTAAGGTTGACTGTCCACAGCTGACTGTTTTTCAGTTATGACATCACTGTATAGATGGCAGCACCATGAATGTTATATTGAATGTAATCATTGAATAGATAGCAGCACTATGAATAATGTTATATTGAATGTAATCATTGAATAGATAGCAGCACTATGAATAATGTTATATTGAATGTTATCATTGAATAGATAGCAGCACTATAAATAATGTTATATTGAATGTAATCACTGTATAGATAGCAGCACTATGAATAATGTTATATTGAATGTAATCATTGAATAGATAGCAGCACTATGAATAATGTTATATTGAATGTAATAATAAAGTGTGCTGGTAGGAAGGAGAGGAATTATCTAAGGTTGAGGTTGGGGGCTTGTCTGGATTTGATGATATATTGATGGGCCAGTTCCCATATCCTTAGTTGTGAAGGGTTGCATATTGCTTTGTTCAGGGATTTGACCACCTTGGTTGTGTAACAGTTATTAAAGTCACAATTATAGGTTTCGGCATGTGCTGCTACAGGCTTCAACCTTAGATATTTCCTCTCCTTCCTACCAGCACACTTATTATTAGATTCAATATAACAATATTCATAGTGCTGCTATCTATTCAATGATTACATTCAATATAACATTATTCATAGTGCTGCTATCTATACAGTAAAGTCATAACTGAAAAACAATCAGCTGTGGACAGTCAACCTTACAGTTCAACCATAAGCATCAGTCTACTCTCCTGACCTGATGAAGCTGTCTGTGACAGTGAAAGCTTGTACTTAAAAATGTGTTTATGTGTTTTTTAGTGTTATATCTAAACAATTTCTACTCCAGTATCACCAAGGTAAGTGTGCTGGCTATCCCTCCTAATTTAAACTAAAGATGTCTTTTTAAATTTCATAAATTGGATAAATTGTTATTTTTATGAAAAGGATGATTGTTTTAAGTATGAATATATAGGTACCGCTGAAATTAAGTGGCTTATTTATTATCAGCTTGACAACGGAACTGATTGTATTTAACATGATTTTAAACATGTATTCATTATTTGTATGATAAAATAAAAATGCATTTCATACAAAGTAATATTATAAAATAAATAAAACTGCAAACTCTGTATAACTTTACACTTTACGTAGAAAAATTATGTTCTATTCTTTAAATACATAAGTTTAATTACATTCTGAACACAGGAACTGTAATTAAAATAAATATGTTACAAAATTACAAAATTATACAAATTGAGTATATCTAAATTACTTCTCTTTACTCATAATTACATGAAAATATCAACTCTTTTCAGGCTTAAAGAAATGTCTGAAACATTTCATTTGTTTACAAAAAAATACATTATATAAAATATATTAATATCACACTGTTTCTTCTAGTTTATAATATAACAAGTGTTTTTTTAATGTTTTATCCTAGCACCAAGTAATTGTAAGAATAAATCTTCAATCCATTTGATTTTTTTATTGTTTTTTCTGACGGTGGAGATCATTTTCAAATTATAAAATCTTTTAGTACAATAATTATTAATTTACTACGAAGTATAAAATTAATATAGCTCATACTTATTCACAGACCGCACAGGAAGATAATGTTTTGCTTAAAACTTATATTCACCTCGACAACTCACAAATAATTTCTCCCGCTAAATACAACCTGATATTATTTTCATGAGTGTGTTTAGGATTTGTCATAAAAGGCACTTATATAGAATCAACACTATAGTTATGATGATCATATCTAAGAGTGGTTTGATGTACGTGCCTCTTTGTGTCCACAGATTATACACTAACATAAGTTTTAGAGAAATCTTTAAAAATGGCAAGTTTATTTGATGTGATAGTTATCCATTCAATGGTGTACAAGACGCACACCCATTCATACAATCACTGTTAACATATCACCCCCTCCTCTGTCGACCTCACAGGGGGGTTGGAACGTCCTTTGAACAGAGGGCAACACTTTCAAGTTAATAACTCGCTTAGCAAAGTCTTTATGGGGGCCAATGTCGTCAAATGCTGCCGTGTTTTTCCGAACATCCGGACTTTGTGCTTTGAAGAGCAGTATCTGACTGTTACGACAAGGGGAGCTCTGTCGCGACAGGTCCGTGGCCAGAGGTTTAACAGGGACCACATCCGGGTCCGGGATCATCTCGAGCATTTCTGCGGTAGATGTCGAGGAGGACGCATCGGTAGACAATGGTCTAACTACACTTACATGGTGGGGTTGAGAATCTGAAATACTTTCAACAGAAGTAGAGGATTTGGCAGACGCTAAACTGGGTACAGATTCTTCTTTGAGAGGGTTGGCTACGTATCGTCTCAGGTTTTCTTCATTCTGTAAGTTATTTGACTTCTCGTCCTCACAGTTGGTGGCTCTGCTGCCCCCCAGATGTGCTCCTGACCCTAACATGATCCTTCGTCTCCACACATTGTGCCAGTAATATAAAGACCCGACTGCTGCTCCAACAACCAGTACCAGAATAATGCAGATTAGAGCTATAAAATAGCCATTATCTAAAACATAGAAAATAAAAAATTTTGTCAAGTGAGTTCTGAAAAAGTACTTGACTTATTACTATCAATCTTACACAATAAATGTATGTTTAGTAATATTTATTCCTAAGCATTTTCAGGTAAACATTTAGTTGAACTATTTTTATATATGTAAGTCAGGATAAATAATTGATTATGGTCATTAGAATAGTTTAACAGAGATAGGAAATATAGACACCTGTTGTTGCATTTTGTAAGTTATTATTAGATGGAAGTCCTGACTTTTGTTTGCTAAAAGGTGAATTATTTGAGCGCTGTTTAGTGTTCTAATGTTTCAAATAAACAAATAAGATTTAAAATAAAATTATATAATGCTCTGATGTATATGTTCCTTTATTCTCTAGTAAATATTACTATTTTACGAGTCAAATGGAACTTTCTTTAACTGCTTTTTTTTTAGCCTATTGAATAAAATAATCTCAAAAGATAAGTTTTATTCCCACCTTCCTTTTTTTTCTCCTCTCTGGAAGTGGCTACGGCTGTTTCCACCTTGACCTCCACCACGGACGAGGTGAACACAGGTAAGTTAGTCTGCTTGCGGCTGATGGCTTCTCCCAGAACCTTGATTCCGTCAGTCACGGCTGTATTCTCCTGCAGTCCGGTAGATTGAGACAATGATGACTAGAATAACATAAATAAAACACATCCGGGGTAGAGGGATAAGAAAAGTAGGAAGAATAACTAAACCAAATATCATACATACTATCTGTGAAAGCCCGGCGTTACTTATCATTGGAGAATAGTTGAGATATAAATGTAATCGATGACCTGGCGGTCTAGGGGTAAGGTTTCAGACTTCTGTGCTGGCGGCCGGGGTTCAATCCTCGGTTCCGGCACAGATTTATCTGATTACCAAACCCTTCCTTCACTTCTGACAAGACATCTTGTGAATGTGGGGAATGCCAGGCCTCCACCGTGGTTCGGATTCCACGTTAAACTGTAGGTCCTCCATTTCATCTCACAGTCACCCTACCATTACACATTAGCGTAAGTGCGTATAACCCGAACAGGTAGTAAGACGCGGTGCTAATAATAATAAATGTAATCACTATACTATTCTACAGAACATAGTGATTGTCAGGAGCGTCGTGATGGGGCGCGTGTTAATGTTGGGAAATTATAGGATTACTCTGATTACATTGCCTAAGATATAAGACTCAACATATTTGATTTAAAAAAAATATCTTGTGGTTTCAATATGTTGACATGAAAAGTGCCACTTTTATATTTTTCTAGGGTTTGGACTCGCACACACTTGCTGTTATGTAGTTTAAGACGTCAAGACCGCAATACATAGATGACTCCACTTTTAGAGAATCACTAAGGGCTCAGATATTAGGCGAAAAATTGTCTGAAGTTCACTAAAACCAAAATGTATTCCTCCTTACTATCTTCTATGTTTCCTTCTAAAGTACGTGCATTTTTTCAACTTTCTAGACCCATTTTCACTCCCTACTAGTTTTAAGACTACCACTACTACTAACCTACTAGACATTAATAGCCCTTAGAAGTTTAGGTAATATTTTTACTACATACAATGCTGGTGAATGTCAAACAAATAACACTATTACTTGAAAAAATACATAATTAAAAATACAGTTGCCTAAAACCTCAATTCAAGGCCCAATTATCACCTCAAATTTTACCATTATCCCAGGGGAGACCGCCTTGCCCCCCCCCCTATTAACTGAGAAATATTCCATACCCAAACCCCCAGGTGTTCTCGAAGTAACCCTTATCACAAAAGATTTTCTAATTTTAAAACACACAAGAGTTGAGAAATTCACTGTCTCATCCCTCCCTCTTACAAATATATGTTTTTTTTGTGACGCCGCTGGTGATTGTGAACAATATTTGATACCTTTTAAATATCACAAACCTGTGATCTTGTAATTAAAGTCTAGATGCTATAATGCAGATACTAGTAAATAATAATAATATTTAATATTTAGCACCACGTCTTACTACCCGTTCGGGTTATACGCTTTAAGTAATAATTACTCTAATGGATTAGGAATTGGGATGGTTGTATTAGAGAAAGTAAACCCACATTTGCGTGGAGAGAGAGAGTGGAAAACCATTTAGGAAAAACCACCCCCAGTTCACCCGACCGAGATTCGAACCTCAATCTCCCCGTCCTCAGCAGTCGAGCTTCAACACGACAAGCGCGTTAGCCAACTACACCACCGAGGCGGGTTGATAGTAGTAAAAAAAGTACCAATTTGTGCACCCTCAGTTTTCTTTAAGTTTACGTACAAAGCTTTTGATATAGATCTCTTGGTTTTGTAGTCACATACACACTCTAAGGTGTTAGACTCGTCATGTTTTATACATACATATATATATTTATTTAAAAGTGAAAATAAACGCCAGAGGTTCATATCCGCTAGCTTCCTTAAGTTACTATACAAATTTTAAAAGATTTTCATGATCCTTTGTTTGCCTTGTACCACTCCAGTTAACAAGGAACACTCATTTCAATAAAACACAAGTTTACACAAAACATTGGTCCAAAAGATCTCCAATTTTCGCCACTAGTCGCGAGGTGTCAATTCGCCCTCTCCGCTTAACTACACGACTCGAACTCTATTAGGTCCCTACATCAACTACCCGAACTAACTTTCCCCGCGGGAGAAAACCTTCCGCAAACTGGCCAAGCGCTCTTACAGAGGTTTAGGGGAAATACTGGGCATCCGGTGACATAATGTTGGTACAGCCTTCACCAGCAATCACACAGTTTACGATATATATAGATATTGTTGTTGTTAGGTTGCCTAAATATGGAGTAGGCCTGCCTATTTCAATTATGTTCTTATTTTTGTCAAAAGACCGGGAAGAAAAACTATGTTTCAAAATATGTGGGTGCGCTGTAATATTTAACACAAGCAGGCGCGTGGGGTACTTTATACTATATGGTTATATTGATATATGTATGAACAAAATAATTTGTTTTATGGTGTGTTTTATTTTACTTAGATCCATTTAAGCCTATTAGATAAATATTGTTTTAATAACCAAACATATTGATAGATATCGATATGTTTATAATAAAAAATAGAAAAAGGCTTGATATTTAGCAAAAATGTTTTTATGAAAGTTACATACTTAGACATTACTGTTTTTGGTAAATACTGGTTATTATTTTGCTAATTAATATTCTTACAGATACAATGTGATTAATATTACAATACAAATATAATAATAATAATGATGATAATCTAAAATGATAACTAAATTTAAAAATATGAAGTTTTTAAAAAAACTAAACATTTTTAAGAATCAGAATCAGCCTCATTTATGTTGTTGCACTCATCACATGTGTAAGTTATATGAACGTGATTCTTACATGTAAATTGTTAGCATGTTCCATATTTTATTGTGGTGCCAACATCTTTTGATCGACCACTTAACACACACCTTCCACATTTCTTCATGGCTAACATTTTGCCGTCATCTTCACGCTTCATTGTACTTACATACTTCCTGACAAAGAATGATAATTCAATTGGGAGCGACTTGATTTTAGCTCTTTCTTCAAGTTCTTTTTCAAAAATATTCTTCTGGCTGTAAAATGTTGAAGAGTATTAAAATTTGTGCATTGATGCCAGCTGTATTTATCAATGAATAAAATAATCTCATACGCCATCGCCGTGTGTATGTGAAACATCGTTTACACCACACATTTGATCCGGTGTATTTATTCCTCTCTTTGACTTGTTGTAATACATTATAATATCTGGGTTTTAGTGTCATCATTGATAGTTGGTGAATCATACATTGTAAATAGTAAAATGACAGCCTTGGTTTTCTTGGGCACATAGGATGTGATCGTCGTATTTTTCTGAAATCCAAATATGGACGAACACACTTACCGATTTTTATTTGCCTATAATTCATAGGAAATCTCTCTTTTGTCTTTTCTGAGAGTACCAACACAAGTTATTTTATTTTACAAAAGCGATTTTGCCAAAGGATAGCTGGTATACCAGTTATCCATTCTAAGATCTCGATATGATCCTTCAATATCTGAAACCAATCTATTCACAATGTCAATTGGCTTATCTGTTTACCATAATACACTTATAAATTATGAAAAAAAATGTATTTGAGTCACAAATTACAACAATTTTGATTCCGTACTTTGCAGGGTGATTAGGAATATATTTAACAAAACTGCAGCGCCCCCGAAATGTTTTCAGCTTCTCATCAATTGTGACAAGAGTACCCATATTATACGTGTTCTTACAATTCAGTACAAATGCATCCAAAAATGATCTCACAACAGCTAGCTTATCTATTTTTCTTCGGTCATTTCTTGTATCCTCATTGTCAAATCGTAGAGAACAAAGCAAAAATAAAAATCGCTTGTAGCTCATACAAGCTCTGTATTCTGGTCCCATCTGAATAGTAATAATAATATTAGCACCGCGTCTTACTACCCGTTCGGGTTATACGCTGTCCCATCTGAAGCCCACAATTCTTTGACATTAGTGTGATGTCCCTTTTTGATTCCAATAAGGTAAAGACTCCTCAATAATGCCATAATCTCAACTCTTGACATTTCTTTTCCGTCCCCGTCCCTAGAATATGGTGCTGTCAATATTCTTTTTGCAATATACATCCTTGTAAATTTTAAAATGTCATCTAACATAACCATATCAATAATTTTATGATATGCCGATGTTTCATTTTTTATATCTGTTTCGTAAGGTGTTGCACTTCTGTGCTGTGTGTTAGTTGAAAGACATAATAATAATTAAGTTTAGACTAGCATAGTCATTATATTAACGACTAGTATCATAACCATATTTTTTCACGCACAGATGATAATTGCTAACAGATCATATTATCTTTTTAGAGCTAGCTGATAACGTTGGCGTTACCAACCCAACATTTACTAACACTTCACTGGTACAGTACTCGTAACACAGACATAGGTGCCAATTACTCACCAGAGTGGCTTCTATGGTGTCATTGTAACCCTGCTTTAGGTCACACAGCAGTACCAACTGCTGGTCGGACTCCGAGGAGGCCAGGTGTAAAGCAAGTAATACACGCAGATGATCACAGAGGCCCTCAATGCTGACACCGGGCGGAAGTTTTTTGCGATCCACATACAAACTGAGTCTGACGCATGAAAGACTAAGGGAGGCTTGATTGGGCCAGCATGACGGCAGGGAGGGTAACTGAGGGGGCCCCACACGCTTTCCACTTTGAAGGTCTCTGCATTCGCCCCAAGGGACGCAAGGAGGTGCAAGACAAGCTTCTCGTGGCGAGGGAACACACACCTACGCAGAACACAACTTTATGAGTCATTTTACCTCGTATTATCAAGTGTTTTAAGTTTTTTTGACCATTGTTGTGTCGAAGCAGAGATTGCAAATGGGATGTCACCTGGTTTGGCTGACAAATGATGGAGTCTTGCCCCAGGCAGTTTCCCAGCCCGCACCACACCTTGGTGCACTTGACGACCGAGTCTCTGCAGCTGCACATATTGCATTCATACTGCCAACTCGCATTGTTGGAGTAATATTGGGTGTTTCCAGAAGCAAGTTCCCGGGCTGTAGGCCATCACCTCAACTGCAACAAATACTACCAAGTTCAACAATAACCACCTAACAGTTGCAATGAAAACAAAACAGTTTATAAAATTCATAAAGATTTAAAAGAATACAATTAATTTATGTTGGTGTGATAGTAAAAACAATGTATTTTCTATGGACACTAAATAAACTTGGTAGAAAACTCAATTCCATTAGTACAAAAAAATAAATTATATTTAAAATTCCCTAGATAAAATGTTGACCACAAACGTGTGTGCGACTTTGCCTTGATTCTTGACCAACTTGAAAATGTAAGTCTTTGTGTGTTTAAAACATATGCAAGATCCAAGTGATCCAAATTAAATTTCAATGGGGGACCAGGCGGTAGTAATTTCATTGTGTGTTAAGTGCTTACGAATCAGTAAATGTACTGAATTTCCCAACTTAAATTATATCCCTTTATTAAAAAAAAAAAAGAAGTACAAAATGGATTAAACAAACTATTTCACATTAGTAATGAAACATAAACATTTTCAAGTTTGATATTGCATAATATTATAATGAGTTTGAATTGGCAGTGTAGGATTGCGGAAAAGGTTATAATACTGAGTTCAACGAGTCGGCTAACACAAATATACACGTTTTGAGTTCATGTTTGTTGATTGATTATTTTGTTGTTATCTCCAGAATCTGGTTTCAGTAATAATACAATACATAAATTGGCAACGAGGATGTTTCTGGAATTAGATAATCAAAGGAAAAACAGTTAATTCACGAGTGAAAAGGAAAGAAAAATGGTTGTTTTTTTCATGTGAAAGCACGGTGGCTTTGTACTATGTTTCAACAATAGGTGGCACCAACATCAGTCGTACTGGTGTCCACAGGTAAAAATCTTCAGCTGCATGCAGTGTTATCCATGCTTTGGTATTGTCGTGACTTTTTTTGTTTGTCTGATAGTGGTGCAAAATGTGAATTAAAGCTTCAAAAGTGGTTTTGATTGGTCAGATGGATTAATATAGTCTCGAAATGTAGCAATTTGAAGCATATATGGAACACCTACAGCAGTTTTCCATTGTGAATGTTGTTGAAGACAATATGAAAGTGCCCATATTAATGATGATGATTGGTCCTTGGGCATACAGCATTCTGAAAAAACATACTGGCTCCAGAACTTTCAACAACTGAAACTTATAATAAATTGGTAGCGACTTTGCAAACATATTACAGACCAAAATATAATGTTATTACAGAATTATTCCCATTTATTAAACATGCCCAAAAGAATAAAGAGTCTATCACTGCTCATGTGGTAGAATTAAAGAAACTACCAAATATATGTGAATACAGACAATTCCTGGTCATTCTGTTGCGTGGTTGTGATTGGTCGGTGTGCGGTGTGAAAATTAGCACCTATTCAAAAGCAACATTTATATGAGGATGTAGTATATTTTAAGCAAGCAGCTAAAGGTGCAAGTGACATGGAATTAGCACAGAAAAAAAAAGTCAAAAAGATTTATGTCGTAGAGGGAACCGCTTTGAAAATGTCGCTTCATTGTGTATCGTTGTACAGCTCATTACAATGATGAATGTCCTGCTAGAAGGCGGCGATGCTACACATGACATAATACTTAGGTTTGTTGATCTACGGATACATATACAAAACATTTAACGTTAGACAAGTGAATCTAGCACTAGATGACGTCCTTATAGAGACTGAAACTTAGACCAAATCTAGTGATTTAGAAGTTGATTTGGTAGGAACATGGAAGTGGACACCGGCGCAAATAGTATATGTAAAGGAATGTGTAAGAATCTTTTTATTTAGAATACTCTATTGTAATCATATAATGTAGTGCTCAAAAACTGTTAGTGAAGATGAACTTGAAATAAATTGTATTATTGAAGTGCATGTGAAACATAATAATGACAATTTTGAACTACCAATGGTAGTACGCAGTGAATACTGTCATGGGTGCAGATAGGATCAAGGCTAGTAACCTGACCTACTCCAAACTAATTAGTAAAAGAAACTGTAGAAAACTAGCCTCGGAAGACAAAAGATATGATGGGCAGCTTAAGCTAAATCTGAAGGACCCTTATATTGACAAGCTAGGTGACCTGGCGGTCTAGGGGTAAGGTGTCAGACTTCTATGCTGGCGGCCGGGGTTCAATCCTCGGTCCCGGTACAGATGTATCTGATTACCAAACCCTTCCTTCACCTCTGACAAGACATCTTGTGAATGTGGGGAATGCCAGGCCTCCACCGTGGTTTGGATTCCACGTTAAACTGTAGGTCCTTCATTTCATCTCACAATCACCTTATCATTACACATTAGCGTAAGTGCGTATAACCCGAACGGGTAGTAAGACGCGGTGCTAATAATAATAATAATATTGACAAGCTGAAGAGAACAAGACTATTGGAATGTGGAATGTGAGAAGAGTGTGTGGTTAATAGACTGAATTATTAGAGGAAATTATTGGAAGAAGAAGAAAAGTTGATTTTGTGTGTGTGTGTGTGTGTGTGTGTGTGTGTGTAGGTGAAATCAAGCAGAAAGGGAAAGATGTCTTGATGTTGATGGTAGCCTGGCATTGTGGTCAGATGGGGATGAATGGGTAAGGGGAAGTCCGGGAGTAGGTTTAACCTTCAACCCAACAGCTAAGCTGTTTGTAAGAAGATATGAGTTGGTGTCATCAAGACTTCTATAGGTACGTGTGAAAATAGGTATTCGTAAAGTTATGTTGCTTGCTGGTTTTTCTTCGGTGGAAGGTGAAGCCAGGAATGTGAGAGTGGAGTTGTGGACTGAGATCAATGAGATCTTGAACACATGTGAACCAGGTGAAAGAATTAAGAGTGTCGGAAAGGTTTGGTGATGAAGGGTAAACAATATTTGTAATGAATAAGTGATTCTGTGTTTATAAAAAGGTTTATTTATGTTGAACATAAGGTTTAAGCACAAAGATATTCACTTGTGGTGAATAGGCCTAATGAGAGACTCATAAGTTTAGTAAAGAATAACAGTGATGTGTGGTGCTGAATGTGTGATGGATCACTTCCTAGTGATATCAGTGATTAAAATAGGTAGGAATTTTGTTAGCAAGCAGTGCAAGAGTATCAAGCAATTAAAAATGAAAGTGTAAAAATTAAGAGATAAAATTGTAAGAGTGCAATATAAAGAATCACTGGGAGAAAAATTATCTTTACAAGTGCATGAATAGAATGTTGAAGTAAATGCTAATGTTGTAAATGGTATTATGACATCAATTAATGGTTTCCATATCTTGTACATATTTAAAACACAAAGCAAAGTTGTTCATGATTATTTGTTCATTCTTGTAATCAATAGTACAGATCATATATACATCATAGATAATAATAAAACAAAGTAAAAGAAGACATTAAAGAACATTTAGAAGGCACTGCCCATCTTCTTGCAGGTCAAGGCTCATCTACTAAAATGCTCTATTGAGTGGATGGAATTACTCAAGTCCCAACAGCTAATGATGCCGAAAGTACTTTTTTTAAAGTGAATTACTTAAATGTGTGGGGATGGTACTACTTTCCATATTGTGGACTGTTGTTCAATGTGAGTGCTGGGATATTGAATGTTCTTAATGACAGGAAGAATGCTGTCATTGTTCCTCCTTTGTACAAAGGTAACAGCACTAAGAGTGAATGTAACAATTACAGGGCAAATAGTTCAATGAGTATTCCAGGCAAAGTTTTAATCAAGAGGGTACATGGAAAAACTGTGAACAAGATTTGGGGTGTTCAATGTGCTACAATTCCAGGTAGAGGTTGCATGGACCATATATTTGTATCAAAACAAGTGATTGAGAAATATTGTGGGCTATTAATCAAATAATAACACAATTTTCTGCTTGTAGTGATATTTTAAAAGTTATGTTTTCTGTCAGTGACATTGCCCAAAAATTCAAAATGCACGAAGACAAACTTGGATATGTCATTGTGTATAAACTACTTCCTTTTTTTTTAAACTGCGTGCAAATATGGCTAAGCTATGCTCATTTTACTGCATTTCATTTGATGAGAGCATAAATTTTGTCACTCAGAGGACCCAGATGGATATTGTTGAATATTGAATTTCTAAATTATCTCAAAAGTTACTTGAAGGAAGATAATCCACAAGATCCGCTGTTGCTGGAATTTGGAACTTGTTCTTTAAATACTGTCCACGGTGCTTACAAACCTGCACATGCCAACTACAATTTTTTCACTCAGTATATTATTTATTTACAGATTTTCCAACAAGACATGCATCCTACCAAAGAATAACAGAACCAATAAAGTTTTGTTCTTTTATATGAATAGAGAACTCAAAGGTGTTAAAGAGAGCAGTGTAAATGCTGTCTTATTTAAAAAATATTGTTATTTTATTATTCTAACAAGAATCCTCCAAAATCCGATAATTTTTAAACATTGTGTAACTTTGTGAAGGATGAACTTTTGACAGCAAAGTTGGGAATCAAGATGTCAGTTTATTTTATTAGAGTTGAAATTTCTCGCTGAATATCAGTGCAATCAACCTCTATCACTTTATGAACAGGATTATAAAATGTGATTTTATTAATTCAGCAAATGCTTGGAAAAAAAAGAGTTATCCATTGATTTAGAAAAACAGTACAAAATGAAATCACTCCCTATTGTAGATATTGGGTTCCCAGCATCAGCAGCTTTGAAAGCCATTAAAGACATCAAGGTATTTCAGTTTAGAGGCGAATGTCATAAATTCCTAGTTGGTGCTCTGCAACAAACTTTTCAAGGTTCATACAGAAACCAAGATAGTCTTTTCAAGGATTATTCAAGGATTATTCAAGGACAAAATATGTGTGTTAATCACTTTATTGCAATAGATAAATAACTGAGCACTGTACCTTAAGAAAACATTTAACGCATGCACATCCTGCATTAACTAATTAAAAATGCAGTTTCCCAACTCCCTATATTGGCTCCAATATTCCACATAATTTTTACACTACTGAATATTTAATTTTTAGTTTTAAATATTAGATATTTCAATTTGGTATACAAATAAAAGTCCAAACTAGTTTAATAAACTTTTGATAACAGTTTTTCGACAGTTTTCCGATTTCTTCATTCAACTTTGCAACTTCGGCAGCTGATTCATATGATTTTTTTCCTGTATGGGTTTGACTTTGAAAGAAGAATGAAATAATTCGTTTTCTCAGCAAGTAATGTCATTGCATAGTCTTATTTGTTCATTATATCAATTGATTTCTCAACCTGTAACAATTTCTTTAACTTGTGAACAGTCTCTAACATTTGTGAGCTCGTTCTAGTTTTTTCCTCTTTTGGTTTGTTTTTTCTTTGATGATCTAAGTATTGTTGATAACACATTCTTGATGAGCTAGCATTTGCCAAAAGTTATTTCTAAAAACAACACCACTCATGTCTTTGTCTCTAAATTCATACATAAAACACAGTCCTCATCACCAATAAAGTTTTTTTCTTTTAGTTTTTCCACAAAAATGTCTTTATTAAGAGAGATGCTTCCACAGCTACTTGATCATTAAATTGAGTAAAAATATGTTTGATAACTTTCCACAAATCCACAAATCTAGCCTTTGAGTGTTCCTATCGAGGTCTTTAAACATTGAAGGATCTGGTGACACTTCTTTGCTAAAGAACTTGAACTGTAGTAGCGGTGTAAAGATGTAAATGTCTCAGCTGTTTCAGTTGGATTACAGAGCAATGATCTCTAGGGTCAAGGCATCCGGAAAGTCTCATCCCAGGATATTTCAAAGAATTTTTGCCTTGAACGTTTTTTTACCAATACTTTCAATAATTTAAGGCACTCAGATTTAAAGATCAAAACATCAGTTTCTTCGACTTTAATTTTTCTTTTGCACGACTATTCAATATTTTCCTTGCTTCGAAACCAGTTTCAATACATGTTGTAAACATATTATCCTTGTTATTGTTATCAACTGCACACAGTTATACATGATTGTTTGGCTTTATATATATATATATATATAAAAAAACACCTTCTTCTTTATGAAAAATGATGTAATGCCATAAAACATTTCTAGTGTGTCAGAAGAATCATGGGTGAATCAGTCTGGTAGCACTTGAGATATGGTTGGATTTGTTTTCCAATAAAAGAAAAGACAGACAGTTTGGCAACCATAAGTGGATCTTTAGTAGCCTCATTAGCATATATTAGATCTAGTCTTATCTTTGTAAGAGTCAACAAATGATACTACTTGTTGCCCGTTCAGAAACTACAACATCCTCCATCCACCTTGTCGCACCAAACTTTAATGGAGACATCTGGGTTTTATTATTTTCTAATAAGTAACTTCTTCTTGCAGGCAAATCTTTGAATATTTGCCCCAAACATTGCTACCTGGACAGCTCTGTGCACAGTGCGCCCATTACATGCACCAATATCAATAAGCAGTGGATATGCTAGGCATTAGTCTTTCCTCTTTCCTTTAGGTAAGACAATCGTTATATACTTTCAAATTTACGTTAGGCCCAACCATTCCGATTTGTACAAGATTAATTGAGCTATCTCTCCCATTCCATTTTGTAATTCTTTCATTATATCATCAGCTCTAGCTTGTCCAAGACATTCTGAACCAAGATACCTGGTGCATACAAGCTGAGAGCAATTTACTAAAACTTCCATCAAAACATACCAAAATGCATTCTCACTGACAAACACACAAACACTTTGAATAATCCTCTCCTTAATGTAACACCACCAAAACACAACAACAAAAAAACAACTACTTTTGTCTGCTGCACAAGCAAATATATATATATATATATATTGCTATTGCACTCTCTGGGAACATGGCATCAAATAGTCTATTGTTGTCTTTGCCTGAATTAAATGACATATGTTTATATGTTAGTTTCAACATTAAGAGTCCACTAAATCTCTGCCCCAGTGCAGATTCTGCAAGAACATGATTCGATAAAAGGAATAGGTTTAGCTTTTGGCACACCAGAAATAAAAGACTAAGGTTCATTGTGAATGCTATTTTTTGGTGAATTTATAATGGTTTGTTCCTTCTTAATGTATGAATTTGAAATTTTAGTTATAATCTCCTACTGGTTAGATTGTATATAATACTTCAATTAACTTAACATGTTTTTCAGATTTCTTATGGCTTTGTAAATCTGACACCCCCATATTAGCCATGCCAACCCATTTTTTACACAGTTTGCAAAAAACAACAGTATTGTGTGTTTTACACTCTTCTACGCAGTGTTTATGTTTGGGGTCTGATAACATTTTATTTTGAAACTACACTTCCTCGAGACGGCACTCATTTATAGCATCATAGCTGTGACAAAACACACAAAAAGATGAACATATTAACAGTTTTGTGGCACTATTTATAAAGTGGAAGGCCTCTGCTGGATCAAAACACATTAATTAGAAAACACCACAGATGAAAACCTGAAGAGTGGAAGAGCTCGTGGATTTGATGGACGAGAGAAGAGTGAATGTTTAGCAAGACCAAATGAAGACCAAATGGCTTCATTCTACATTGGATGGGGAATGATGAAGGGAGGAGAAACTGAGTAGGCTTTGTAGTGAGAGAATGGCTGCAGGAGGTAGTAGGAATTAACGATAGAATAATGAAGATGACAATTAATGACAGAGGAAGAAAGGTGGAGGTGATACAAGTGTATGCCCCACAAGTGGAGATGCCCGGCAGAATAAAAGGACAAGTTTGGAGAATACCTACAAACGCAAACTGGAAACGAGTGTCAAATAGTAATGGGAGATCTGAATGCAAAAGTAGGAAAAGAAAAAGTATGGTTTGAAGAGGATGGAAGTATGGGGATAGATAAACGAGGAGGGTAGACGACTGTTGGAGTTATGTGCAAGAAATAAAGTGAAAGTCACAAACAACTGGTATGAAAAGGAAAGATAAAGTCATAAGATCACTAGATACAGTTGGGATGGGAAACAAAGTCGGCGATAGACCACTTTATCATGGATGAAGAAATGAAAAGGCAGACTGTAAACATCAAGGTGATACCAAGAGTAACCTTAGATAGTGACCACAGGATTTGGTGGCAGACATAGAGGGATGGGAACGGAGGAGAAAGGTAGTAAGACAATAAAGAAGAATAAGGTTGTGGAGGCTAAGAAATGAAGAGGGAAGAAAGCTGTACCTAAGAAAGACAATAAGCTTAATACTCAAGGATGAGATGCAAAGTGTAGAGGTTGAATGGGAAAGGTTTAAGAACCGTCAGGTGGGAGATGAAGAGCAGGTATGTGGGAGGAAATGGAAAGAGACCTGGTGGAATGACAGGGTGAAGGAAGCAGTAGAATAGAAGAATGAAGCATTCATAAGGAGTTTTAAGAATAGTACTGAGGGAACAGGGGAAAAATATGGGGAGAAGATGAAAAGAGTGAAGTGAGTTGTACGGGAAGCCAGGAAGGATTGGATGCAAAGGATGTAAATGCTAGAATGGGACGTGTAAGGAACGACGTAAGAAGATGTTATGTAGCCAAATAAGAAACAGGAGAGAGAAAAGATAAGAAGTTAGAATAATGGGTTAAGAAGTAAGAACATTTAAGACAGGAGAGGAATAAAAGGGACTAATGAAGAAACCTTTTGAGAAAATGTTCAACCCTGAAGAGGAAAGGAATGAGAGTGAAACAGAGGAGCCAAAATAAATAGCAGAAGAGGAGGAAAGAGGCGGAGGTCGCATTAAAGAGAATGAAACAAGGAACATAATTGGGTGTGGACAAACTGACTACAGAAATGATAAGAGCAGCTGGTGTCCATACAATGCAATGTTCCATTGTGACTAACACATGTGTCGGAGCCACAAAGGCCTGTCAAGACATTGTGAATGCTCCACACACTGCAATTTTCCCCTGTGAAAAGGCCCTTTCATACAATATGGAATATAAATTATTTAACATTTCTAATCGTACCTCCTTCACAGCGTACACCTATTCGTCCTTTGGGACAGAGACATTGGAATTGTCCAATGTCATCCACACACGTACTCCCATATCCACACGGGTTGGAGGCGCACTCGTTGATGTTAATCCGACAATCTGGGCCGGTAAACCCAGAAGCACATTCACAGAGGAACCAGTTGACTCCATCTATACATTTGCCACCATTGAAACACGGCGGAGGGTTGCAGTCATTGATGTCATGTTGGCAGTGCTGCCCTTCAAACCCTTCCTTGCAAATGCACGAGTAAAAATCTCCTGTGTTCACACATGTTGCTCCATTCTGGCACGGGTTCGACTTACACGCGTGACTCTTAGCTGAAACATTTACAAGTTATGGTCGGTCTTACATGTATGCCCAAGGTCATGACTATAATTGTGACCTGGCCGCTATAACATTTCTTGACGTTCTGGCAACCTGGTAGCAGAGTTCTTGTCATGGTGACCAGATCACAAATATGATAGCAGCCTAGCAATTTCACTAACTAATTTCATCCCCAATTCTTGAGCTAGGAGTCTACACTTTCATGATTCTACAAACATTAGAGTGTTTAATTTCTTTAGCGTGTTTAGAAAGCAATCTACTTGGTTTAGGAATAATTCTTTTCCTTTGTGTGGTAATATCAATAGACATGTGTGAATAATAGTTTAAAACTTTAATAAAAGTGTGTTTACAAAGCATTTGTAAATTTGCAAAATAAAAAAAAAATTGGAAATATAGACAAAATTAATTTTTCTTTGGTTCACTGTAACTAATTTAAGAGAAAAGGCCAATAAAGTTGGTTTAAATAAATAAGCACAAGTGGTCTAGAGAGAGGCTGGGAGAGAAAATTTTGGTTGGAGAAATACATCCATCCAGCTATGCTGTATATGGCAGTCAGTGTAATTTCAGTTCTAAATGCATATACTTTTTTATTTTTTCATTTGCTTTTTTTTTTCTTTCAAAATAAATCCAATAATAACTAGGGATTAGTTTGTTAGCTGGTGGAATATATTGAATAGCTATGTGGAAATTAAGTTAATGGGATAACTTGCAAACTTCAATAAAAATCATTTTCCAATTAGGCAACATTTAGTAATGTGTCCAAGGTAATGGATGTTTGAGAACATTAATAACTGTACTAATTATGTTCTTCGTAAAAAGTTGATTTTTGTTATTATTATTATAATTATTATTATTATTAGCACCGCGTCTTACTACCCGTTCGGGTTATACACACTTACGCTAATGTGTAATGGTAGGGTGATT
>CABEEJ010001052.1:117981-186408 GCA_901482245.1 Timema douglasi | reverse complement strand
CAAAATTTGGCTCAGTTATAATGTTTTTGAAATAGAATTTAAATTCTCTATGGTCTCAGTTCCTATGTTTAGTACTAAAAATCTCACCATGATTTGAAGTTTGGTCTGAGCTGTATTGCTTACCGAAGTTAGGTGTCATCCAGAGTGTGGGACGGGCTCTTAGAAAGCGTTTTACATATTAGGGAGACGTTAGGACGTGTAACTGATAGGTTAATCTCATACGGTCCAAGTTCATAGGAGGAAATAGAAATTTAAATTGGAAACCTGTCCAAGAGCGCACTTTTTTCTCCTCTAAATACACATACACAAACACACACACATGCAGTCTTATGTGAACCTTCTTCCGATAACTAACGCATTGCTTCAATAATGCGAAGGGGAATACTTTTTTTTTTAATTTTAGAAATATAAAAGGACGAAAAGGTTTTGGGAGGTAAAGAAATAAATGTGAGATTAAGCTGACTGCACAGGAGTCATTATTTTTATTTAGTTGTAGAAGAAGAATACAAATCATTGATCCATGTCTTACTACCCGTTCGGATTATACGCTTATATACTAAATTACGCTAAAGGTTTTAGGGTTAAGGAAGTTATTTAGATAAAGTGTACCCACATTCGCATGGAGGGAGAGTGAAAAACACTTTTAAAAACACTTAATACACCTGGCCGAGATTCGACCCTTGATATCCTCGTCATCGACAGTGTATTCTCCTGCGAGAGTAGCACGTTAGAACACGTGGGCACCGAAGCGGGTATTTACACTACTGTGGTAGAGATGAGGAAAGTATAATTTTAAAGAAGGTATAACCACACCTGCATCTAGGGAGATACATAACACATTAATGAAACAGCCACTTCAGTACATCACATCCGAAGGAGATTAAAAAACCCGACCTCCCCAGCACTGAAAAACCAGATATGATTAAACTGATTGAAGCCATATGGTGTGACTTGAACCTTTTTTTAATAAACCATTTTATGAGTTTTAAAATATTAGTTTTTCCTTTACAAAATACGATTGAGTAGTAAATATTTATGTTGTCCATGCGGTTATCCCAACCGGTTTGTACAATACTCTCGCTTTCCACGAGCTATGAATGTCGATTGCCTCCGCCGCGCCGTCTGCTAAGTTACCGCTTCATCAACTTACCAGCGCATAAACGTTAGGATTTCTTTCCTGCTCGGTTGGAAAAGGGAAGGGAAGAAGAAGGAGATGGAGGGATAAAATTCAAATCCAAACACTGAACCTACTACATAAGGATGCAAAAGGGTATAAAGTTAGTCTGTTGTGGCTTTCTGTTTGACTCGCCCATATTCGCGAATTCATCAGGAAAACTTTTATGAGCTGTGGACGGATTTCCTCTCCGACGGTTTTCCTGTGAATGAATCGCGTTGCCCACATCACCTACTCGTGTGTGTGTTTGTGTTTGTGTGTGGGGGTGGGGGTAAGAGGGTGTAACTGCTTGGTTAAGCCACGCGAAGGACGGAATAATTACTAAACTAATTTGTTCCCACCTAAATGTTTCTTGTCATTTCCAAAGTTTTGTGGTTAAGGATTTCAATGGCGAGGCGTTGTGGTGAAAGCGGGTCATTCATGCGATTGACCTCCGGTTCGAAACTAGTGTTGACAATATGGAAGATAAAACGGTATTAAACCAATTAATTTTTAGTGTACCGCACGTTATTATCCGTTTGGGTTTTGCGCCTATATACTAACTACTCAACTATGTTAGGGATTAGAAAAGTCGAATTTAGAGGAAGTGTACGCGTATTTGCACGATGGTAGAGTGGAAACCTATTTAGGAAAATCCATCCTCAGCACACCAGACTGGGCACGAACCCCGATATCTCCATCATCGGCAATCACAGAGATAACATTTTTAACCACCTTGGTGACAACATAATCTAAGGCGTCTCTCTTGAAATAGACTAAAGTGTTGGCGATGGGGAGATTGGGGTTAGAATCACGATCGGTTGTACTGAGGGCAGTTTTTTCTAAATTGTTTTCCACTTTTCCTCAACACAAATCTGGGTACACTTCCTCTTAATTTTACCTTCCTTATCCTTAATACAGAAGCGTAATTAGTAAACAGACATACAACTGAAATGGTTAGTAAGACGCAATGATACTAAAAAATATATAATAAATCGTTGGATTTCAAGTTGAACTATATCATATAGTTTCCCAATTAAGATGTTATACTTGTTTTTCGGAAGAAAATTTGTTTAAAATTAGCTTATTGATTAAATATTCTTAAAATATTGCTAAAGATTTTGCTCAAAATGGTTATCTAATTTGCTTTTTAAAATATACATAATTTATATATTTGGTTTTCTTAAAAAATCATATTATAGTAATGTAGTTTACTGTTGACTGACGCCTTTTAAAAAATCTGAGATTTTTTGAAAAAGCTTGAACGATATTGTTAAAGTTGATATAAGGGCTTCATTTTGTATAGTAAATAGTATTGTGTATTTATTTTTATACAATAAATTAATTTATAGGGAGTTATTATGACCAATTTTAGAAAAATATTGATTTTTGGAATTTAGAATCTTGCTAAATTAATTAAACAATTTTGTTTTGAATTTTTTTTATGAAGAACGTTTATTATTTCTGATTAATAAGATAATGTATAATTGTTTCTGAGGAAAACTCTTAAACGAAAATACTTTAAGGAAAGAAAACACATTAAAGATAATTACTTTTGGATTATATATAAATATCCACGGTAGAAATTTTAAATTTTACGGGCAGTAGGCGTTGTTGAATCAAGATACTCTAGTATCGTGATCTATATAATTAGATATATAAACCTGCATTTGTGAGTGTAAAACTGAAAATTTTGGAATAAATGGCTCCCAACAGCTGGAGAAAATGATTTCATTCACTCTTTGATTAGTTGTTATGCAGATTGCATTATCATAAACATTAGACTGATTTTAATTAATAAAAATATATTACTAGCGCCTTAAATAAGTAATACAATGTAAATATATTCTTATTCGTTTAATGAACAAATTTGTAAATTCAAATTCCTAGCTTCACTAGGCCCTTAATGATTGCAAGAAGAAACATATTATAAATTAATGTCGTGAGTCCTCATTGTATATATATATAAATAGAAGCCCATGTCTGTGATGCACACAAACAAAGGCGTCAGTCTCGTCTTGTCTGGTTTACTGGTAAATATAAGCTCGGTGCTTGACCCTCTACCTTGTAAACTGAGGTAGTTTTTCTCCCTATAGATATTTCTCCCGTTGTTTATACGCAAATGTTGGTACAATCCCTTTAAATTGTATCTTAGTCCTATCCAATTGATGTGAATAGGCGTAAAGATCAGACGAGTGGTAAGACCCAATACACAGGGATATATATATATATATATATATATGTATAAATAATATATATAATAGTATATTATATATGTCTCGATCGATAAAATTAATGTGGATACAATATATATCTTTGACCATAATTCGATAGAAAATTGGTCTTAATTGATCACGGTGATTCTCCCTATCTATTGTTAGTAAGATTTAAAAATATGTTTACCCAGACTCGCTGATAAAAAAAAAAATCTAAAGCCTCTCTGGGGCTGTTATAAAGCGTAAAGACTTACCGACGCCATCCGAAAAGTTCCACGTGCCTTATTCGCGTCTTTATTATCGCCTATTGTTCTAGGTCATCGGCCAGTGAGACGAATCCCAAGGAATGATAACACACACACACACACACACACAAAGGGTCGATGAAGCTGGAGATCTGAGGGAGGGAGAAATTGAAACCATTTCCTTTTCATTTTGTCTCTTCTCTTTTCTTTCGTCAATCGCCTTTTCTTTTTCTTTTTCCTTGGGAAATGAGAAAATAATTATTCGTCTGCTCCCGAAAATGATGAATGCGTCTTCAGATAGATGTTCGATGATTAAGTATGTATTCATTAAGAACGTTGATTATGCCCCAGAGGAAAGCTTTTATGGCTGACGAGATTTGGATTAATACGTATATTTCGGTGTCTTAGGAGACTCCTAGGTTGATGAAGCGGGTGTTCCTACCCCCCTACGCCCCCCCCCTCCTTAACCCCCTGCGTCCCATTTTCTCCCATTGTTTATCGCTGACGAACCAAGAGTTATTGTCCCACCGTTGAGTTTAGTCCTAAGGCGATATTTGTTTAGTCTTTTTAACAACAAAATCTCTTTTATTGACACGTTTTACTATTTTCAGGACGTGCCAGTAAAATAAGACACGTCCCTATCTAGACTAAAACTGTAAATTAAAAAAAAGACCACATTTATGAGTAAGCGGGCTAAGACGTTCGAACTTTTTCTGATCTGTTTTGCATGTATCGAGGAGGTCGGAAGGCCAATCCCGATTGGGTTGAATGAGGGGCGGGTTTTCCCTAAATTATTTTAGAATCCTGCTCTACTCAAATTTGTGTATATTTCATCTAAATTCTTACCTTTCTCATTTCTGACTCATGCACTCCCATTTCAGATGACCTTAAGGTCAGGGTTGAAGTCTGGTTAGGATTCACTAGAGGAGGGGTGAAAGGCCTCGCACGTGTTATTTTCTTATCTTATCTTCATGCTAATGTGGTTACATTTATTCTATACTGCTTTCCTCGTTAACCTTCTACGTAAAATCTTTAATAACCCTTGTACACAGACAAATAATATACCCAAACACTCAGCCTCCAGGTTAAAATGTGTATGCTCCTTTTGCCAGCTTGAGTCCTTCAACACTAGGATCGCTGCGTTCAGTCATATTATCACCCAGCACCGACACTAGCGAAGCCAAGTGTTGAAGGGCTCGAGCCGACAAAAGGAGCGCAGATAAAACCCCGTAAGGTTGAGAGTCTGTTTGTATTATTTGCCCTTATATTAAAACTTTAATACACAATTAAAATATATATATTTGTCATTATTAATATTTCACACAAAGGTTAAAATCGATTATCAGTTATTTAAACTCGTTACAATATGAGGGAAGAAATGGGCGAGACTACAGGGATACGAACAATTGGATTTCAGTGGGAAAAAGAGAATATAAATCACTTCATGGACAAATCAAATAAAACTGTCAGATACCGGTCTCGAAATCAAGCCTTCCAGCTCAAAGTCAGGAGCCTAATCTTGTCACTTTCTAGCTGAGACACGAGCTTTGCAATTTATTTTCTCTGATCTGAATCTCTTTCTGCCACTTATAAATTTAGTTTAGAGTGTTTTAGAATGTTAACATATTTGTATCTGCCGATCAGATTTGTTTCAGGGGCAGTTTTTTCTATTGAAAATTGCTCATGTTAAAAAAATCATAAATTAATGGTCAAAGGGTCAAACAAGTATACACTTTATACCCTTTTTTCTGCTACACCTTTTTTGGGGTAAAGTAGTAGGAGAGGGAACGCAATTAAATTTTGATTGAAAATCGCAGCGGCCATTTTTTTTAAAGAGTCACTTTCTATACTCAGCCTGTTTTAACCCTTCTTTTTTTTTAAATCTCACCCCACTTGAATCTTCGCTCTCTCTTGTACACCAAAAAAAAAGGAGCTCTCTCTCTCTCTATCCTATGTCACCTTTCCCGCACTTACCACTTGAAAGGTACGAGTTTTCCACAAAAGCTTTCTCTTTTGACACATACAAAATGTAAAGCTTTAAAACACTTGATATGAAGGTAGAGGCGAAAACGGGTTTTATTTCAAGCGAGAAGTCTCTGAACAAGCACTCAAATCACCTAGCCCCGCTTTAAATTGCAATTTTCTTCTTAGAGAAACGTGTTAAAACGAGATACCTAAAGTCCATAATGATTTTGGATGTATAATACTCCAAGATAAAAGAATATTTAACACCCCATGATGCACTATTTCTGAGATCAAAAGACACCTCTTGAAGATGTCAATGTATTTTCTTTATTTAAAACTCGGACCAATGGTCACACAGTCTGAAGTTTTAGGCTTGTGATTTGTAATGAGCGATATTGTTCGTGACTGAGAAGATTGGGATTCAAATCTAGATCAGGTACCAAAGGGAGTTAAGGGAAGTTGCATGTGATATATAACTATCTCCACCCTCTATTCATACTAGTGTGGATCCATTTCTTAGTAGCCCTCCTAATCCCCACAACCTTATAATTAATCGTAATGGCATCGCGTTGAAGTTTACTTATAGATATTCTTTTTTTATCCCTGTATCTTAACGATCTGTTCAAGTTATACCCAATATAATATGATAATTACTCTAATGAGGTAGGGATGAGAAAGGAAGTATTTTAGAGGTGATCTACCAACAATTGCGTGGAAGGAGAGTGGGGAACCATTTAAAAAAACTTAATAGACCCTACCGGGATTCAAACGAGTATATAAATAATTCTGTCTGGTAGTTTTTAGTGCATTTTCACATAAACTATCGTTTTTTTTCTATACATGAGTGTGGGTTAAAAGTGTTACCCGGGAGAGAAATTCACTTGAGTTAACTTTCCTGCTTTGCTAAATAACGATTTGAACGAAAACCTAAATTATAATATTAAGTCTTTTTTGATTTTACTACAAATATGTTTTGAAAGACCTGTACTTAGAAACATAAACCTTTTTTTTTTATGAAATCTCCCGTAAAAATATTGTTAATACATTTTCCAACTAGGTAACGTAGATTATATAATGATTGCTGATTGATAATTAAAAACTTTAAAAATGTAATTTATAAGCTAATCCTTGAACTAAAACGATTTTATTCAAAATAAATGGTACATCACAATCACACAAGCTTTCTCATATTGTGTATTATGGCTTAAATTAAAATTTTCAAAAACGGGTTTTCAGTAAACTTTATTTTAGCACCGTGTCTTATTACTCGTTTGAGTTATACATCATTGTACTAATTACACTAATGTGTCAGGGGTTAAGGAGGGCTTAGACTTAGAGGACTTGCACCCACATTTTCGTGAAAGGAGAGTGGAAAACCATTTAAGAAAAACCACCAGCAGTGTGCCCGACCGGAATCAAACGCCATTCTCGCCGTTTTAGGCAGTCTAATCTATTACGAGAGTAGTGCCTTAAACCAAGCATTCATTGAAGTGGGTCTTCAGTAAACTACCCTTTAGAAAATTTATTTATAAAAAGCATACGGTTATTACAATATACACTTTTTATAGTGCTTATATAAATTTCAAACAAAATTAATAAAATTTCTTAACAAATTTAAAAACTATCCTATATAAGCTATTTGTAAACTTCCCTAAAATTATTTTTCATTCTTAAAAGCTGATCCTAGATACCACATTTACATTAAATCTACAAGACCAATTTTGAAAAATTTAATTTTTTTTATAATATTTAGTAAGTAAGCTAATCCTAAATTAATTTATTTTAGAAAAATAAACACACCACATTATTTATCATTTAAACTAATCCGCCAATTTAAATTTTGAACCGAATCGTTAGAGCTGTTAAAAAAATGTGCAATTTAAAAAAATAAGTTATCAGTAAACTACTATAACATTTTTTTATCTCTAAATCTTTTTTCTTACATCCATTATGATTTCCGAACTTTTGCCTGGGTCAGCTTTTAGTTCAAGTCATTTATTTATCCACCACCGGCTGGCTAGGCCTGTCGTAGCTTCATATACTTTATAATCTAACTTAAGAAAATGACAGGCACAACATCCAGCTCCCAGGCGCTAATTTATCAATGAGATAGGGTAGATTCTTATTTTCATCAATGAAACATTTCTGGCCGTTTTGGGAATCAAACCCGGGACCATCAGTAGAGCTAAAGTGTTGGACTATCTAAAAAAACCAATATATATCATTATTTTAGTATAAAATACTTAACAGATACCCATTTTGAATGAAATCGCTAGACATTAAAAAAAAATTATATTAAAAGAAAAAAGAAACAGTAAGCTAACCTTAAATTAATTTCCCCCCTCAAAACATGTTTACAGTTTTATTTGTAATGTGGAACCATTCTCAAAAAATTTGGAATTCAAAAAAATCACTCTTCAATAAACTTCTCTTAAAATGAGGGTTAGGGCAAAAAATCAAATTAAAGTCTCGAAGTATTACCTTATAAAATTTAGATATCAAACTTTAATCAAATCCACCAAACCATTTCAGATATGTGAGCAAGGACAAACAAACAAACATCGGGATTGACTTAATTTTAAAATCCACTTTATTTGGGGGGGTTGAACACATAAAACTAGAAAAGGATTCATCATCATAATATTAAGGTTGAAAATATGCACGATCACAATAATTTCTATTGACATGAAAAAGTAAAAAAAATGTATAGAACTAAAAAAAAATTCTGTCAAAACAAACTGTCGTTTTCTGATATTTTGACTTTTGATTTGAAATTTTTTGAAATATCTTGCACATCTTCGGTGCATAAGAATGTTACTAAAAATATTTATGAAAAGTAGTTGGGTAGAATTCAAGGAATCCTTTTCGAAGGAAATCCCTTCACGTTTTAAATATATAGCTAAAAATGAAACGCTTACTGATCATAGTAGTTTACATTAAATTATATTTTTATTTTAAATAAAAATTAGTCTAAAAAATGATAAATAAAGCTTTAAGCTTATTTCATCGATTTCAAAGCAAACACTAGTGAAAGTTGAGTCTTACGTACGGTTTTCATCCAATTAGGTTAAAATTGATTCACAAATATATGGGGCAGATAGTTAGCAATCACATTAATTATATAAACTCGTTATATAATATATATACAATATCTCAATGAAATAAGGTTTTTCCCCTTTAGATGGGTGATAAATTAATGGTTTGATAAAAAAAACTTTTTTTGCGTTTCTTATCTTCGTTAATAATTTTTTTTAAACACAACTATTTTATCGTGAATTTGCAACATATGTTACTACCCTTATGTGATGTTAACATATTTTTTTGCGCTAAGTTTGAAATTATAAGCCATGCACCAGAATTTATCACCGGCAAAGCACACTTTACGAGACTGACTTAGTATTCGTGTGCCCAATAATATGGATAGCTATTAACGACTTGATATAATCGTAGAAGCAAGAAAGATATTAAAGAGAAAATACACTCGTGTTTGCATGTAGAAGAAATTTTAAAGCCATATAAATAAATCACATGTGCATTTGGGAGGGATTCAAATCCTCTAGTGATTTTGACACCCTGAACCAATGGACCCCTGGTTCTTTTCCTTATGATGATCCGTTTATATCCTTCAGAATCATTAAGCGAGTGTAATAATAATTAGCACTGCATCTTATTACTCGCTCGGGCTATAAGCTTAAGTACTAATTACGCTAATGGGTAAGGAATAAATAAGAAGGTTGAATATAGAGGAAATGAACCCGCATATGCGTGGAGGGAGAGCAGAAAACTATTTAGGAAAACCACACCCTGTTCACCCGAGCGAGATTCGAACCTCGATCTCCCTATCCTCGGCAGTCTAGCTCAACATAAAACAAGCGCGTTAGCTAACTACACCAACAAGGCGGGTAGGCGAGTATAAATATTTCTATTTTGTTTACAACGTTTGCCATTACATGACTAATTTCGTCTTTAATTTCAGATTTAAATTCTCTTATGATGTCTACGTCACATCTCACACATACATTTAATTTTAACTTTTTAAAATGTTTAGACTTAATACGTGTTTGTGGTGTTCTTGAGTTAAGATGTGCTCCCCTTGTTAAAAACATCTTGTTTCCCTCCCGCGCCGCGGTCGGGGAAGAGATAGAGATAAAGAGATGTTCATCTCTTTCTAGCCTGCGCTGTACCGCCATTAATCGCGAGGGGGGTAATTATGGCCACGTCGCTAATTACAAGCGAAGAAAGTTCGCTCCTCCAATGGACGGACGGACGGGCACGTGGAAGTCTCTGGTGTTGATGAGCAGAATAAGAGCTCTGGAGACGAATAGGGGTAAGGTCTTCCGCGTGAGGAAATGGCTAAATATAGACCATAAAGGGTAAGGAGAATAGAGGTATTCCCCTGCGCCAGATAATGATACCGTTTCACCGAGAGAAAAAACTCTTTTTTTTTTTGCTGCGAGCTAGCTTCAAGCTGAATTCACACGTTCACAAAAAATTTGGAGCATAATCCACTTGAGCAATTCATACGTAAGCAGAAACTGGTATTCCTAACACTCCAACCTTAAGGTGGGAATGTAGGAGACGCAAGAAAAGGTCAGTGTTTTTGCAATTTTTATAGTAAAATACTTTTTTTTCAAGATAAGTCAAATGTTGCTTCAATACAATCATAAGAGCTTAAATTTTTTTCACACCTGCTTCGGTGGACGCGTGGTCTAACGCGTTACTCTTCTGTTGGACTAAAGATCAGGGAGATCAGGGTTTGAATCCAGTCGGGTGCATATAGGGTGATTTTCCCTCAATGTTTTCCCACTCTCTCTTCACATAAATGTGGGCGCATTTAATCTAAATTGAGGCTTCTTAATCCCCACTAGTGTAATTAATACTTAGGCGTATAGCCCGAACGGTTAGTAAGACGTGGTGGGGGTGAAAAAAGAATATTTATTCACATGGTGATATACAGATATTTTCTTGAATATCTGTCAAAGGTGTCCTGGAATCTCATGACAATATAGTCCGTCAAGGTAAGACTGCTAGCTACCTTTCAGCAGGTTAGATGAAGTGTACATTAACAGTAGTAGTTCTATTGTTAGAAATATTATGTGCTCATATTATATTAAAAATAATATATTGTTTTAATAATACACATTTATAACTTTGAAAACACTCCGATGCTCGTCTTCGTCCAACTCTGAATACTTTATTTCTTTTTGTTGTTCCATGCACCACATTAATTCCAATTTAAAAATACACTTTTCTTGTGTCCCATTTTAGAATACACATGGTTTAACGGACATTTCTTGTTTACATTCTTAGAGAACGAGTTCTACCATTTACTTTACATATTTAAATATATCAAATAAATGGTTTTACAACAATTTCCATGAATAAACTAAATTGTATGAGCCATGGACAATTCCTACGAATATTATATATATATATATATATATATAAAGAGCAAAAAGACTATTCCAAGACACAAGACATTATTTGTAATGATACACATTTTTGAATTATTTTTAAATATATAAACGTTTCGTTTCATCTTTATGTGTCTGAAATGTGATGCTAAAAGAATTGTTTGAGACACAGATGCAGACGCATGATACCATGCTTTAATGTTTACAGAATTGAAGCACGAGAACAAATTTTAATATATACCGACAATACAGGTCACACCGTGATTTTAATTGACGTGTTTTCGCATTGCGTGAAATTACGAGGGAAAGAGAAGGGTGTTTAAGGGATTTAATAATGATTGTATTTGAACCTACTAGATTAAAAGAGATGGGTGCTGCTGTCACATGACTCTGTGGATGGCAAGGAAACTCCTACTGACTACTACTCTTTGAGGATTAATTTCAAGGTAATAGCTAATATACTGCCTGGCATGAGGTTGCTGAACCACAAAGTATTTTTTTTTTAAAACCTAGTGCACCATAGTGACAACGTGTAAAAAGACGTTAGGCTAATCGCATCTGTTTTTATAATGACAGGATTTCAGGGTTCAAATCCCGGTCGGATGTATGTACTAAAGGTAATTTTTCCAAAATGAATAATCAGCATACCTCTAAAAAAAATGTGGGTACTTTCCTTCTAAATTCTACCTTATTCATTCTACAACAATTTGTGTAGCTATATGGATAGGCTAGACAACTAGTACTAACCGGTGCACACAAACAAAATAAACGGTGCACTTGGCTTAAGGTCAAACCCTGACCTCTAAAATCAAGAATATTCCCCACTAGTGGTCAATCCTCTCTGTAAAATAGATCTAAAGTACCAACGAGAATATTTTTTACTAAGTATTAGCTCTAGGATATTATCATTTCCTGGTAAGGAACGACGGAACAACCCACTTTACATTACTCTAGAGTTCTGAAAATTCTTCGCCTCATAAAAAATGCATTGTTTTTTTCATATTTCTCAGGAGGAGGCATAAAAAACAACGGGCAACTGAGTCTCTCCACTCGACCTTTATTGCTGGGAAGGGGAGGTATCAAGGGGGGAAGATTCACCCTCTTCCCAACCTTACCCCCATTCCCATCCCCCGAGGCTAGTACTTTTAATAAGTGGTCTGCGAAGGGTAGAAATCAATATGGTAGCTTGTGGGTGGATATGGAATGTTTCATGCAAATTTGTGATACCGATGCCTTTACGCGTAGCTCCTTCTTCTTTCTTGTTCACGAAGTGTTGAGAAAGGAAAGGAGGAAGGGGTGGAGGCGATAGTGTAACGTCAGCCATTGTATCCAAGTCAGCAGAAATTGAATAGGTTCGTGAAGACGGGACCTTGGGAAAATATATTATAGATTCTGGTATGAGCTACTTTCTCCCGAGAAATTTAACCTTCTACTTCTTACTCCGTTCATTTCTTACATTCTTAAATAGTCACCCCACCTCTCACCCACCCTTTTTTTAAAAGAGAAGTAAGAACCACCGTCTGTTTTTTTTAAGCTTATTTGATTTTTTGATTTTTGGGATAGAAATGAAAAATATATCTTTTTTTAGTTTAAGCTATGTTTCTTTAATCATATTATTATTATTATTATTATTATTATTATTATCAACACCGCGTCTTACTACCCGTTCGGACTATACGCACTTACGCTAATGTGTAATGGTAGGTGATTGTGAGATGAAATGGAGGACCTACAGTTTAACGTGGAATCCGAACCACGGTCGGTGGAGGCCTGGCATTCCCCACATTCACAAGATGTATTGTCAGAGGTGAAGGAAGGGTTTGGTAATCGGATAAATCTATGCCGGTACCGGGGATTGAACCTTTAATCATAAATTAAACTATTTATTACTAATCAACTGGTTTAAGAACCTTTGTTACCCGTATTAGCTGGAACATGATCTAAATGTCAGGCTCAGATAGTCCGGTTCACAGGTGTCGAGGAGATTGGAATTCGAATTCTAGTCGGGTGAACTGAAGGTTGTATTTTTTCATAAAAGGTTTTCCATTCTTTTTCCACGTAAAAGAGGATACATAACAATAAAACACTTTCTTCCTCTTACCTACCTCATTATTGTTATTAAAATGCCTTAATCATTAGAAAAACTTTTTAATTATTTGGACATATCCAAAGATTCACAACTAAGTATTTTCTATACCATTGGATTTTCTCGGTTGTCACTTTTTACAGATGATGTAAACACCAATAAAATGATACAAAATAGTTACAATTTTAATCACTATTCAGTATATACCAATAATGCATGTAAATATGTATACATCACTGTTTCCAACCTGCGGCCAGGACTACTTTTTTATTCAAGCCATGTATTTTCCACTTCCGGCTTGCTAGGCCTGTCGTAGTTTCATATACCTTATAATCTAACTTGAGACTAGGACAGGCACAACATCCAACCCCCGACCGTTAATTCATCAATGTGAAATGGAAAACTCACATTTCACTAATGATAACTTTTTTGGGCCGGGACCCTTAGTTCAGTAAACAGACACGCTACCGACTTAGCTAAGGTGTCGGGTGAATATATATATATATATATATATATATATATATATATAGAGAGAGAGAGAGAGAGAGAGAGAGAGAGAGAGAGTTTAAAATTACCACTATTAACTGATTACACTCAAAGAAACGTCAAAAATGTTCCTAATTGATATTATTATGAATTCTGATGTTTTATGTGTTTTACAATTGTGTCGGATCATAACCTAGCTTTAAAATTACGGGTTTATTTATTAAACACTTGTTTTAAAAAATTATAAATTATTTAAAATAAAATTCTAACGATTTTGTTTAAAATGTTTATCTTATGAGTGTTTTTCAGAATAAATAACACTCTATGATTGATTGTTGGAGAAACATTAATTTAAAAATACCCAGTTTAAAAATAACTTTAAAAAAAAAAAAATTATTCCGAAATTATGGATTATTTGAGAAATTAATTGACTTGGACAAAATCCCATTTATGAAAATTACTTAAATAATGAATATTCTACCTCAAGCTTTTAAGTTTTAATAACAATTTTGTATGAAGATATTTTTTTAAGTATTAATATTCGGAATGAAAACATTATACATATAATACCAATAATCCTCTTGGAGTGAATTTTTATTTTCCATGTTAAAATCACCACCGACACGTAACACCTTTTTTATTCATTGGAAATCACAGCTGTGAAAATATACTCTGCAGAGGTGCACAGTGCGGAAACAGGGAGGGGGGTGCAACAACAAAGAAAGCTTAAATGGAACTCCAAGGGGGGCGAAGAAAAACAGTTTTAAAACCAGTGTAGCTCTGTAAGCACGAAAGAGTGGGTAAGAGTATAGGTAAAGTGAAGGAGCATTCAAATATATATTATAAAAATGCCTAGAAAAACATGTTTCAGTAAAAAAAAAAGGTACTTAGATGCTTAGATTTTTTTTTTCGTAAATGTGTGTGAATCCTGTTTTTTACGGAAGAATAAGGGACTTAATTTCAACCATAATTTATCTATATCTATTCATTCAGAAGTCTTAGTGGCAATTCTGTCAATCATTGAATTATACTCACTAATTCTAGGGTAAGAAAAACAACCGAACTCAAGACAGTTAATTCCAAATTAAAAAAGTAGCTAACTCCAATCACGCAGTGAAACATATTCGAGCCTGCTGAGAATGAAGCATACGATTTTGGATCATTTGACATTTAGGGCTATCGACTGAGAAAAAGTTTCGGGGAAATTTTAAACTAGTTAATTAAAGGTAATAGAAGTGAGAAGGTTAACTATTTTAAAGGAAGTGCGCCACCATTTGCCCGATAACTTAATAAATAGGAAACCAAGGTTTAGTTTGTTTCGCTCCAAGTATCACTATATGTCTGGGTTAACCGCATTTCCCTACCCTAATGAGGTTTCGATGAATAAGGTAGAATTTAATTAAAATACATCCTAATTTTTGCTAAGGGAGAGTAGGAAAGTTTTTATAAAAAAACTTTACTATACCCGGCCGGGATTTGAACCTCGTCCTTCTCGTGACAGGCAAGCAGAATAGAAGAGCTTGACGCTCTTAGCCCACGTATCTACTGAACGTGGTTAGCACCCCAGCTATCTAATAACATTCTAAGAGGTAAGGATGGAGAGGGGGTTCTGAGAGGCAATCCACCTTAATTAGCTGCTAAAGAAGATAGAAAAACAGCATTGATTTATTTATTTTATTTAGCACAGCCTCTTACTAACCGTTCGGGTTAAACGATTATATACTAATTACACTAATGGGTTAGGAAATTTGAAGGTTAAATTTAGAGGAAGTGAATCCGCATTTGCGTGGAAGAAGAGTGGAAAACCATTTAGTAAATCCCCCTCTAGTTTACCCGACTGAGATTCAACGTCATTGATCAATAACAGGTGTAAAAACCATCCTCTCACTGTACCTAATTAAGATTTAAACCTTTATTCCCCCTCCCCATCATCCATCTATTTCCCTAATAAAACTCAAATAATTCTGTTTTAAATACCAGTTACATGAATTCGCACTAGTTGATCTTATGAAAAATAAAATTTTAGTCCGCTAAACGTCAATTTCTGGTAAACATTGAGAATTATTTCTAGTAAATCTGGAAAAATTAGGGAATTTTATTGTTATAAAATAGTGGGGTTACCCTAAATAAGAGTCCACTCCATGTCACCGGCCCCCTAGTGACAATGTCCCTGCTTTTTGTGTCACCTCTCAGGGTTCAACGCCCGTATCGGTCATTCGTAATAACCTTCTATTGCCAGCGACGTTTTCTTTACTATCTTCCGTCACGATTCAATAAAGCCCAAATCTTACGCTTCGATAAACTCTTAGGATTTGTGAGTGAGCATGCGCACAATGGTGTTACCTTGAGAGAAAAGGAAATAAGTAGGGGAGGGGGAGGAAAGACACTTTTTATAATCCAACAATTTCTGAAGAGAGTGGGTAAAAAAAGAAAGAAAGAGAAGGTAAACAGCACAAAAGAACGGAAGTACAGTTTAATATAAAATGTTATATCCTACATCGCAATGACCTTGTAAGTAATATTTTATAGCAAATAGGGTCGTACTCATAAATGTATCTTTGGAGAAGAGGGAGGGGGGCGACGAGTAGGAAGGTGATTTTTCAATTAATGGCTTATGGTCAAGTCTCTAATAGATGATCTAGAGGTTTCTGTTTAACATTAAACCCCTCTTGAATCAGTTTAAAGAGTTCTAAAACAAAGCTTAGCTTGGTGTTGTTAGGAATATATTTTTCTTATAAAATCAACAACCCTAAGTTCGGTTTGATGTGATCCATTCCCACCAGAAGCTGTGCATGCACTCACTCCAATCTTTAGGCTGACTAGTGCTGGCAGCACCAGCTGGTAAAAATCACCTGCACTGGGGAGTTCAGAAAGTTTGGTGGTCTCTCGATGCCTTCCATTATGGATTTCAACGATTGAGCACGAAAGAGCTACCAACTTTGCCGGGAAAGTTAACTTCTCCTACCTTCAAGGGTTCTTTCACACGCCACAATAATCATGATACTGACGGAAGGAAGTTATGCCATGGATTTTTATCGCTCATGACCTCGGTTGTGTTTGAACCCACGAATATTGAATCCAGAGGTTATCACTTTACGCCAAGACCACTGGGGTTGACAGCGATATATTATAAGACTCCAATAAGCTGCGATCCTAGACATTGATGAATAATCCTAAAATAAATTATCAATCATATTAATTTAAAGAGGTTAGGTGAGTTGGACATCTCCCTTCCCCTTCGGTTTGGCCACCCTAACTATCCGGGATGGCTAGTGGGTTGCTTCCAGGGTAAGTAAGGCTTGACAAGAGGAGGGTGTAAATATTCCCTCCTGTATGTTACCAAACCTCACGTTTAAATACAATGAACAGAGATAAACACACATTCATTAATTCACTACATTAGTTTGCATTTGTTTGGTCAAATGTGTATTGAGGAAAAGGGAACAGCTTATGAATACACTCTAGTCAAGTAACCCGCCTCGGTGGCCTTGTTAGCCAACTAACAGGTTTCGTGTTGAACTAGACTGCCGAGGACGGGGAGAACGATACTAGAATCTCGCTTGGGTGAACTGGGGCTGATTTTTCCCAAACGAGTTTCCACTCTTCCTTCAAGCAAATGTGGGTTCACTTCCTTTAAATTAAACATTCCTAATTCCTAATCTATTAGCGTAATTAGTACTTAAGCGTATAACTCGAACGGATAGTAAGACGCGGTGCCAAGTATCTATCTAGTCGAGAACCACCCATGAGCTGCACCTAATATCTAGAGAGGTTTTTGTTCAATTGTGCAGGGTTTTTAAGGATAGGCCTACCTAACGTGCACCTTCCTAACTGATTGATGTATCAATACACGACCTACAAACTAAACTAACTTTAGAACAGAGACAACAACAAAAATCCACCACCAATAGCTCATCATTCTGAAAGGGGAGCCCCAATTTAACATTCCCATTCCAGGAATGGATCTTAAGAACTGCTATCCAAAGCTCCTGTAAGTCTGACATTGATGGGCCAAATATATCCAACACTAAATAGATGTTTTTATTATAACGGTAATTTTTTTTTGTCAATACATTTGTATTGGCATTCGCAATGAACTCTATCATATAATTCTATAGTAATGATATCCATACTGAGAGCGGATATAGAGCCCACGTTTACTAAGGCATAAGTCTCGTCTTGCGTGGCTTACCACTGATGGAGAGTTTGAGGTTTGAATCTCGTTCAGCTTCACCAAGATTTTTTTTAAATAAAAGTTTCAAACTACTCCTCCACGCGAGTGCAGGGCACATTTTCTCTAAATTCTACCTTTTTATATCTCCCTACTTCATTAGTGTTGATATTCGGATAACCCATATGTGGCATAAGGCGTAATGCACGTCAAAAATCACAAACATAAAAAATTATCAAAATATGGGTCTATATAAACGCATTAATCTTAAGAGATCTATCTTTATTGTGTTAAAAATACAATTTTCAAATTTGATTTTTTAACTCACCAAAAGTTTGGGTTAAAAGCGTTCATCCTAGCAGGTTCAACTCAGCACCCGACTTACCATATGCCAGAAATATGTGCAGTGTATTAATATTTAAATGATTACTCGAAATTTTCTGCGGTGACGATAGGGGCAAAGCAACAAAATTTCTTGTTAATAACTACAGTATGTCCCTATTATGACAGAATGGAGATTTGTGCACAGTAATTCTTATCTGTGAAGCCATTCTAAAATGGTCAAAAACAGCCTTTTCAATGAAATTTGTATCTAAATGTAATTTAAGATTTCAATAATGTTCAGTATTAGGAGGTTCTATTAAATCTTTATCTCGATTATTGTTTAATTAGAAATAGGCCACGTCTAATAAATAGTGTTGGTGTAAAGTTACGATTTATATTATTATTAGCACCGCGTCTTACTACCCGTTCGGGTTATACGCACTTACGCTAATGTGTAATGGTAGGGTGATTGTGAGATGAAATGGAGGACCTACAGTTTAACGTGGAATCCGAACCACGGTGGAGGCCTGGCATTCCTCACATTCACAAGATGTCTTGTCAGAGGTGAAGGAAGGGGGGTGGTAATCAGATAAATCTTTGCCGGGACCGAGGATCGAACCCCGGCCGCCAGCATAGAAGTCTGACACCTTACCCCTAGACCGCCAGGTCACCCTACGATTTATAACCGACTGTATTACAGAGTTGATTGGCATGTGATGTACTCTCTTAAATATCTATTTTTAAAAAGTTTAGATAATTTAACTGAAATGCTAGGGTCTGTACATCCATATTTGTGTACGTCTGGCATACTCTGTTTAGTACATAGATAAATAACGTGTGACACAAATTAATATAATTATTATTGAAAAATACACAGTAATCACATATATTTAATTTGAGCAAATTATTTATAAGGTTAGAATTTTTTAAACAAAAATTATATATGGTCCAATCACTTTATACCACTCTTAATTTCCTCTGTATAGATATTCGCTACTATCTAGAGGATGTTTTTTAAAAATTCTAATTGAGTATCGGCATTTGTTCGTTCACATTCATGGTTTCATCCAGACATGAAGGCGGACCTGACAATGTAATTCTGTCAAGTATCCCACTATGGGGAGATTATAGCTAGTTGATTCCACTCTACTCGTTTCCACATTCCGGCCTCTCCAATAAATAATTGATATATTTTTTCTTAGTAAAAGCAAATTCGACTGATTTCCAATTATTATTAAGTGGATCGAGCTATACCTATAGTTTCACAAAGCCCAGAGTTTTAAAAACCTAATTATAAATAGGAGATAATGTTAGCTTTAAAATGGTGTGTGCAGTCTTTGGAATGTACGATATGTTAGTATTGTTTTATTAACAAAATGATTGAATGATTTATTTTCCGAATACGAGCTGAAAATCTCAAATATATATTCCACCCTAGATATATACTTTTGATCAAACGATGGTTACTATCGGACTATCGTTAACAATATTAACTTATCGCTCTTAAATGTTTTTTTAGTTTTTGTGTATTGTTATTTATAAAATAAATATCACAGGTAACAATGACACAAATATATTTATTTTATTTTTACTAATGTTGGGTCGGTTCCAAAACTTTGCTTTCCATGTGCCAGTTCTATGGAAATTTAAAATGTCTACTTTCTGAACAGACTGGTTAAATAAGTACACGACTTACAAATCCACCTTATTCTATATAATACACCACTCAGTTCACCAAGCCTCTAGTTAATCATAATGAAATGAGAAGCCACTATTTAACCCGTGATATTTTCAGCCATACTGAGAATTCAACCCTATGACCCTGGGTTCGGAAGCCCATTTGCGCAACGAATTGTTTAGGAAGAACCATGCTACGTAAGTATGACCTATGATTTGATCACTGGCCTCTCCATTTACGGCGAACCATAATAGACGAGAATGATGCCTTAGGCCAAATGCAAATCGATATGGGTAGTAGAAACCAAGGATATTAACGAATTAATCCAAGTATTATTATTATTATTATTATTATTATTATTATTATTATTAGCACTGCGTCTTACTACCCGTTTGGGTTATACGCACTTACGCTAATGTGTAATGGTAGGGTGATTGTGAGATGAAATGGAGGTCCTACAGTTTAAAGTGGGATCCGAACCACGATGGAGGGCTGGCATTCCTCACATTCACAAGTTGTGATTAATGCACGTCTTGTCTGGTGTAGGAGGGGTTTGTAAATCAGATAAATCTGTGTCAGGAACGAGGATTGAACCCCGGACACCAGCACAGAAGTCTGACACCTTACCCCTAGACCACCAGGTCACCTATAGTCTAAGTAATACGAATTGGAAGAGTAATTTATAGAAAATGCAGCCACATTAAGTTTGAGAGTGGATGAAACAACCTCAGTTATAAACCACTGACTAGTACATCCGGCTGAGATTTGAACCTCAACTTTCCCATCGCTGGTGAGCCATCCCCATCACTACCTCGTCAATCAAGTTAAATGCATGTAACCCGAATGAGGAGCTTAAAGTTAATTAACTACTTTGTCTAGTTTGGTAAGATTGAGAAGGAAATTTAGGAGAGAATAAATATCCTTATGGAAGCATGACCAACCTCATTTTATGTGTGGGTTAAGCGGCTTTCACACGTGACGGTTCTTCACCGTCGCCGCGGACGATTCACGCCGTGAACAAATACGGCTCTCACCGTGATATAGACGGCGCTCACCATCATCATCATCATCATTATCATCATAATTATAGCCAACAACGCTAGACTGAAGCTAGCACGCCGTGTGAACCAAAGACGAAATACCGTGGTTTGGAAAGAGATGAATTAGACACCATGTATTTCGACCATTTCGGGGTGCCGTTGACGGCACTGCGGCCGTTACTACGTCGAGATACCATGTCGGCAGCATATTGGCCGTCCACCGCATTCTTGCCATGCTGCCACGTGGGAAGACTAATTTAAACCTATGTACCTCGCCGCCTAAAGATGTAGGATGATGGTACTCCAAAGTATCCATCCAACCAGTAACTAAAAATTTCAAACCCCGCTCTTTAGAATCAGAATGAGACCCTCCAACACCGAGCCAGCTTGCCCATTAGCCTTGCCCATCACTGACCACGAAGTACTAGTCAAAACCCTTTCGTACCAAAAGCCTTTGTTGAATATTTATAATGAACCAATGCGAGTAGAAACACCAATTTTGTCATCTACTTTTAGTATTTTGTTCTAAAAAAAATAAATATAGTAACAAAAATAGTTTGAAAGTGAGGCAAACCTTTGACCAGTTCATAAACAATATATAATAAAAAAATGGTATTCACATTAAATCATCTCGAAAGTAGCTTGGGACATAGCGGTCCAGTGTAACTCTGTGGGTGCGCCAAAGGCTATCATGTTTACACTTGAATTCATTTAATAGTTTAACAACGCTTGCGCTGCGGTCGGTTGCGTTGCTCTGTTGTTTGCCGGATAGGACAGTGTTTTTTAATCTCTTTCTCATTCCTCACGTACCTTTTGTTCGTAATCTGTCTTCTCTCGTACTTTCTCTCTTTCTCTTCTGTATCAGTGTCACAGTCTAATGAACAGTTTGTTTGTATAAAAGAGAGAGAGAGGATACATAGCCTCAAACATTTCTATTTCGTTGAGTGTAAATGGATCATAGGTAGTGTTGTAACTTTTTTTTAATTCCACTTATCTATTGAATGGAATTTATAAAATGCTCATCTCTTTGTAAACGAGATCATTTTGTTTGTTTTTCCTAACCTATTGCCATTGTTTCACTATTCGAACGTTTTTGATTAACGTGGTTGGTTTGGATCATGTTTACTAGTTGATAAATTTTGTCGTGAAATTATAGTCAGATCTAGCTAGGAAGAACCTTTTGAGGCATTTGATATAATTGAATAAATTAATTATCACTATAACTTTTTTAACACAATAACTTAAAATAGACAGTTGCTAAACATGTGGTTGTACGTATGAATACACACTGATATAGATATAATGTGGACTCAAAAAAGGAAAGTAGCTATAAAACATATGATAATACATTTGATCAATTCTGGCACAATGTTAAAACACGGAACTATTTTTACTATTTCGATGGCAATGATGCGATTTGCCGTTTTTTTAGAGTGATGGTGGTAGAAAATATGATTGGATTTATGAATATAGATTTAGTAACGTTTCTTAATATTAGGTACTGTTCTTCTTTACATAATACCAATGTATTAACGTTTATACATTTCAAATAATGCTATTTCTATGTCGATCCTACTATATGTCTATAGCCTGCTTACCGTTTGTTTAAAATATAACCTTTTACCTATTTGTGTGGTCACTCTAGGTTTAATATTAAACATATGGACCATTCAGAAGCCAAATAGTGTTTTGTTAGTTGATGTTAATTTTGAGGTGATTTTACTACACATAAAACTATAGAAAATATGTATAACTGTATGAAAAATTATTTAATTTCATTTAGCTTCATTCAATCATGCCGGTTTATAGTTATCTCTTCAAACAGCTTGGAAAAAGATTAAATATCAATGAGTATAAAGAGTATTACGATTCAAAGTGACTTACACTTTTTGACTTTTGAGTTGTCACTGTATTCATACAAATATTCCTCTTTAATTCCACTAGCAATTTTTTGATGGATTAAAAATAAATGGTATAACACAATTGCACAAACTTAGTTATATAGTGTGTATTACCTTGGAATAAATTTTCAGAAGTAGAAAATCATCAAACTGCCCTAAAGTATGTTTTCATCAGAAAAACAAACACAATCGTTTAGTAACAATAAAAGTTATTTTATAAAAATTTGAAACAAAATCGTTTAAGATTTTTAATAAATTTCCAATCCTCAAAAACCACTTATTGTAAACTACCGCCTAAATTATTATTAATTTGAAGAACTAAAAAACATAATTTACTTATCATGAAAAACAAATCTCATAGTATACCACCTCTGTGGTGTAGGGGTCAATAATCCCTGGCTACAGATCCAGAGGTCCTGACTTCGATCCTCAGCACTTCCAGATTATCTGTGAAACAATGGGTCTGGAACGGGATCAAGTCAGTATCACTAGAACAATAAATGAGATACTCGAATGAACAAAGTAGTTTCTCCGATCGAAAAAACTGAGATTACCGGCCGGAGGGTTCGTTGTGCTGACCACATGACACACTCTATCCGCAGAAGTTAGCACTATATTTTTTATCTGACGGTGGCTGCTCGGTTTGTATGACTCGATTGTGAGCTAACACCATGGAATTTTTTTTAATAAACAGTATTTGGTTCCACACCGGTCAAGTCCAATACCAGTTTAGTGGAGGCTGTAAATATTCCCGTCGTCCCGTGAGATGAGACTACCTCAGTGCGGGTGGGTCAAACCTCTCTCAAGAAATTAGCGTCACTCATCCAGAGACTAAATCCCGCCGAATAACTTCCTCCAGGCCGAGAGATAGATGGAGAGAGGAGACTCCACTTAGCAGGATGCGGTCTCCCTAACCACTGCCAATCTCTCGCGGACGACACAATACCGATGTGTGCGTAAGGGTTTGGGAGGGAGAGGGGGGGGGGAGCATTCTCTACCATCAATTAACTTCACGTGCCATTAGTCGTGTCTGGGTAGTATCCACCTGGGAGGGTGAGACCGCAGTCGCTACCGCCTGCCAAGGGCCAAGTGGCGTCGGAAATACTGGCCTCGTGACTGTTGCGGACAGGCGGCCAATGTGTCAGATGGGCAGGTACGTACGCTCCTTGACTGGGCCAAATAGCCCCTACTCGTCTCCCTCTTGTAGTCATTTCAACTAGCCTATTTTTAAAATTTTTATTTTCGTATGCATAAATTACTGCGAACATGAAAATGTTCAACATTGAAATGATAATAAATCGTGAAATTTTATATCCCCCCCTCCCCCTTAAAAACTTAAACTACGTCCCTTTCTATGTTTGTCCGTCCCTTAAAACACAGATGAAACGGTTTAATGTATTTTGGTTAAAACTTTATATTTAGAGAATATATGTATGGTCAATGGCCATACATACCTCAAGAACAGATCGTGAATCGGAACTTAGCCCTGAAATGAAGAGGAACCTAACTGATTAATTTTTTTTTAAGCGGACCCACCTCGGTGGCGTAGTTGGCTAACGCGCTCGTCGTGTGGAGCTCGACTGCTGAGGACGAGGAGATCGAGGTTCCAATCTCGGTCGGGTGAACTGAGGGTGGCTTTTCCTAAATGGTTTTCCACTCTCCCTCCACGCAAATGCGGGTTCACTTCCTCTAATTCAACCTTACCAATTCCTAATCCATTAGAGTAATTAGTACAGAAAGTGTATAGCCCGAACGGGTAGTAAGTAAAACGCGGTGCTAAATATTAAATATTATTTTTAAGCGAAAATTCGGAACTTTTATAAAATGGTTTTATCGATTTTGTTTCAATGAGATATCTGTTCAGTCCATACTTATTGCATGATAACAACCTTTCTTATTCATTTTTCAAATAAATAAATGGTATGGAGCTCCACACGAACTTTCTCGTTCTTTTGTTTAGAAATGGAGATATTTACTCAAAATTCGTAATATAATATACACAAGCAAACCCGAGAAAAAATTGCGCTAGACATACGTAAAACACGATTTTACTCATGGTTTTTAATTTTATAATTTTATCTTTTAAGAATTAAGGTCTTCATTTGTATATTTGTACCAATAAAAAATATCGATAGTGTCCCCAAGGGTCAAAATTTCGTATTAAAATATCGAATTCTGGTTAAAATGTTCATTATTTTACCAGGGGATGCACATCTTATGGTCACCGCATTGATATTCAATTAATTTTTTATAAATTTTGACAAATAAAATAGGTAATTATTGACTATTCTGTCTAAAATGTGAGATAATCGTTATAGGCGATTTTGAGAAAATAAAATTTTTCTCTTTTCATCCTCTAATAAACTGCTATTAACTTTAGAGTTAGACTGACAAATGGCGTTGCAAAAATACTTTTTAGGGTTCGGGGGATCATGAAACGTCGATATCCACCAACATCTCGGGCTAGATATATTTGTGAATAGCTTGAAAACTTTTGGTTTTATAAAAATATATTTCAAGTAAAAGATATTTATTAAAAATAGATCCAAATCTATGCAATGATAAGTTTTTTCATATCTCAAAGACTTTCGGAGATAAAATTTAAAATTCAAAATTCAAATTTACGCATCAGACCGGGACACTTAAAGTTATTTTGATGAAAAGTTTAAATTAGCCATTTGGTTTGTAATATTGATCAAAGCTTAGAAATGAAATCTAATAAAAATCGTTAAAGCTGATTCTGATAACATCATTTTTTTTTTTCCGCCTTTAAGGAAACTACCCTTAATTTTAGGGTTGGATATCTAATTCCAAAAATTCTTCGGGGTAAACCTATGAAAACCCTATATATCAAGAAAGTTTTAGCTCAATCGGTAAAAGAGTTTAGACTCTAACCCAAGTTACAGATTGACAGATAGATGGACAGATGGAATTACGAAATCCACTTTATATAGGTTCAGGGGGTCATGAGACGACGACATCCATCAAAATCTTGAATTCAATTTTTTTGACGATCACAATACTTGCTCTGCCTGTAAGGTAGCGAGAAAGTAAAAATATTGATATTTGGTCCCCAAGGTTCAACACTTCGTATTTAAATATTGACTTCCGGTTTAAAATTTTCTTAGGTATTTTCTTAGGGTTTGCACATCTTATGGTTATTATTATTATTATTATTATTATTATTATTATTATTATTAAATTCCTCATTAATGAAGTGTACCCGAATTTTAGTGGAGGAAGAGTGGAAAACAATATTTTGTAAAAAACCTTAGTACACCCGACCGAGATTCAAACCTCTATCTCTCCATCATCGGTTGTCGAGTCTACTTTGAGAGTATAGCGTTAAAACATGCAGTCACAGAAGCAGGTTAATTTTGATTCTAAAAAAATCTGCCATCATTAAACTAACCTTAGTGCTAATGCTAAAATTAAAGTCATGTTTTCACCACAAGGTATGACTATATACAATATTAATAAAAGTAACCAATGTTGTCAGGAGTAAACATGCCATTCATTGCATGGCTTCCCCGGCTAACGCTTTTCATTGCTTCAAACAGACAGAAAAAAGTTTTCATTTTATTTGTTTCAACCCAGTTGTTAATTAATAAAATAATCAAATCAAAAATTAAAAATTCCAGCTCTGAAGTGCACATATTCGTACACAGGAGCTTTACATTGCATTCATTACATTTTTCAGTCTGTGGCTCGGGTCAGTTGTTTAGTAAAGCCATAATATTTTCCACTACCGGCTTGCTAGGCCCATCGTAGCTTCATATCCCTTATAATCTAACTTGGACAAGGACAGGCATAACATCCAGTCCCCAGCCATTCATTTATCACTATGAAAGGGTAAACCCACATTTCACCAATAATAAATTTTTCGGCCATGTCGTGAATCGAACCCGGGACCCATAACTCTGTAGGCATACACGCTATCTACCGAGCTAAGGTGTACAGAGGAGCTACACATATTTAAATTTCATCCCTCTGCATGTGGTAGATACTGTGCAATGCTCATGACAGACAAACTCTTGATTTTATTAATATATATTAATATAAAGTTTTAAAGATATTCATTAACCCATCCTTTACCTCCACAAAAATGGGGGTAGATTACAATCTAAATTCTACCTTCCTTATAACTAAAATTATTATTTTTAATATGGTGGTAGTCTGTATGGGTAGTAAGAAGGGAACCATGGAAAGTAAATATTGAAATATAATGATTTCACCACTTAAGTTAATATTTTAGACCCACACTATTTTTATTGGCAGTTCCTGAATTGTTAATTAGAACGTAATTATTTAAAGTGGCTGTTTGAATGGATTGGTAGACCAATTACTTATTACTTTGTACACTATAATTGACATAATTAAACCTAGTAGAACACCACTACTAATCAGAGCATTACAGCGAGCATCCCAGCTGAGGGATGTGCATCACATGTGGACATATAAATACATATGCACTGGGAATGACCTTGACATACAATCGCCTCAAAACTTGGTAGTGTTAGAAGAATGAAAAGGACTGCACTTAATTAAAATTCACACTGATTATCCTGTACAATTTGGATGATTTAACTCACTGATAGACGGTAATATCGTCATATGATGTAGCTAGCCATTTTAGTTTCTCATCACCCGCCTCGGTGGCGTAGTTGTCTAACGCGCTAGTTTGAAGTTGTGCCAGACTTTTGAGTATGGGTAGATCAAGGTTCGAATCTCGGTCGGTTGAGCTTGGGGTGGCTTTCCCTAAAGGGTTCTCCACTCTCTACCCACGCAAATGCGGGTTCACATAATCTGAATTTAACCTATCCAATTCATATTCCATTGGCGTAATTCGACTTAAGTATAAAACCCAAATGGGTAGTAAGACGTGGTGCTAAATAAAAAATGTAAGAGTTTTCTCATCTAAATGTAAAGAATTGTATTCGTGCAAATTTTTGACCTCAAGATTATGATGGATCTTTATGTTTTATGTAAAACCGAGTAAAGAAAACTGAGTCTTGCAAATTTGTTTTCCGTCCTCATTACTGTATGTAATTAAAAAAAAAGATTTTGCTCAAACTTTATATTTAGATATCATATGTCTATGAATCAGGATTATATATTTTTTATCTTATCCTAGCCCTTGTATAAAGGGTAGTTGACTGATAAACAATATTTTGGAATTCTACATTTTTTGGAAGTGACTCTACATTTTTTTAAGATGTCTATTTAGGTAGTGTGTGACCTCCCAAACAATAATGTATACTTGATTTTTTTGAGTAAAAATTATTTTAAGGGTAGTTGACAGAACTAATTTTTGAAAATTTAAATTATTTCAAAAATGGCTCCTAATGATTTTGCTTAAAGTGTATATTTGGAGAGGGTTTGACATATCAATTAAAATTGTTTACTTGTTTTTTAATTTTATTATTTTAAATGTTCCAATGATTTGGTTCAAAAAATAAATTCCCTGCAATTAGGTAGACTAATGAATTTTATAAACATTTTTGTTATTCTTAAAATTAAAACTTTACGGTAGTTTACTAATGAATTTATCTTGAATTTTTTTAAATCATACAACTATTGTGGTAAAAATTGGTATCTAATGTCTATTTCACATGATAAAAGTTAATGTATGTTTATTTTTCTAAAATAAACTAATTTAAAAGTACTTAGGAAAATTTTTCAAAAATTTAAAACTTTTGAAAATTGCTTTGATGATTTATATTTAATTTTAATTTATGTATGATACTGAAATTAGAACTAATAATTCTGGGTTTTAGCCTCGTTGAAGAAATATCTCCCGACGTTTACGGCTGTATTTGTAACAGGCGTCATCTGGGATGAATGATGAAACAAGTTGTTTGGACGATAGTTTACGGTCAACTAATTATGTATCCCATTTTATGACTGTTTAAAATACAACCAAGACGTTGGGAAGTTTTATTCAACGTGGCTCAAACCTGAAACATTTGCCTTTAGTTCAAATACCGACCACAAAACGCTGCAAAAAAAATTATAATACTGATAATAATAATTGTACACTCAATTTACCGGAAATAGTAGCAGTCTTATCTTAAAGGCTGTAACTTAGTGGAACAATGCAAGGTAAGCTTTCCACCTTTTGGTGTAACAAAGGGTACAAACATTTTAATAGAGCTAGTTCAGGGTTCTCAATTCACAGCCCATGAGCCACATCAGGCTCGCGAGATTTATTTGACCTGCCCGCTTGTCTGCAATAATTTTATATTTCTGCAGTCAAATACACAAATAGAAAATAAGCTTAATTCTAGTGTGTACATAATTTTAAAGAATCTTAAAAAATCACCAAAGTTTTAGATAGTAGTTTTAAATACTTGTTAGTGGGAATTTTTATTTATAGAAAGAAGCTAATATATTTTCGAGTAATTCAATATCCCACATAAACATCTAAGAAATTATAAATTTTAAATATACAAAATGTAAATAAATGATTTTAAATAAATAGCACCAAATAGCTAGTATACACCCACAGTGGTGGGCACGTGGATTATACGTCAGGCTCAGATGGTATAGCTAGCTAGTTGTGGGGAAGTCAGTGTTGGAATTCCTGGTGGGTGTACAAAGAAAGGTTTCTTCTAGAGGAGTTAACTCATTCCCTTCCCTCAAACGTGGTTGTATTTCCTATAAATTATATAATTCTCATCCCCTACCCACTAGCTTAATTAGAATGTGTAAGGTACTAACGGGTAGTAATACTCGCTGCAAACACAAACGTTTAGACTATAACCTAAATGTGGGCCAAAAGAGGCCCCAATTTTGTAAATCTTACCCTTCAAATAATATGAAACTGAAACCACTAAGCCATTCTATAAAATTTTAAAACTTTTTTTTAATCTTTCATTTCTATGTATAGTATAACACAATCCTTATATATCTATTTTGAACAAAAATGTTACCAGAACAAGTAGTCAAATATTCTAAAAGCGCAACTCTTTGCAATAGACTGTACTTTCGGTGACGGGAGTTCGAATCCTGGTTGGATAATCTGGGTTTTATTACAAATTTGTTTCTCTATTTCGTTTACTTTTTCAGAATGCTGGTACATTTCTTATAAATTACATCTTATTAATCCTTACCCTATTAGTCTAGATATGCGGATGGCCCAAACGGGTAATCAGATGCAGCGGAAAAGAAAGTTGAAGTAGTTTTTATAGAATGTGTTTCTTTGCACAGCGTCCTACTACCCGTTTAGGTTATACGCTCATGTACTAATTACGCTGATGGTTCTAGGTATTAGAAATTTTATAAATTTTGACCAATAAAATAGGTAAATATTGCCTATTTAATCTAAAATTATAGATATAGATAATTGTTGTACAAACATTTCCACTAAAAGGTTGAAATAACGATTTTGAGAGATTTATTTATTTCTTACTCTATGGCATTAGAGAATTATTGCGTTAAAACTTAAGTAGGTTCTCTTTACAACTAAATCTCACAAAATTGTAATAATATATTTGCCAATATCTCAGAAACTGTTGGTTTCATAGAATATATTTCATAAAAAAGTTTTTTGGAGGGAGTACCACTTTCGGGGATAAATTCTCTAACCAAGCTGGAATTCGAACTCAAGTCTCAACTTTTTGGATTGCAAAGGTTGACAAAGTATTGACGCTTAGGATCATACTAGTAGAGAGCTCCGAATCACAAGTACCCTCGAACCCCTCACATATGACATAGTATCATTTACTCTTCAACCAATGAAGAAAATCTCAAAACTCGTTATTTTTAGATTAAAAAAATTTATTAACTCTTAAGTGATACGGTTTTTTTATTGCGAAATTTAACCCGCGATATGACGCCAGCTATGTTGACACGGGATTATATTGAAATATTGCCCTGTGAATGAGCACTATCTATAATTATATCTGAGTTTAATGATAATGACGACTAGTGCGCGCTCGACTGAGTGCTCGTACACTGTGATGTGATCTGATTATATATGATACTTATTCTTTTGAAATGAAAAAGACTTTTTATGTTGCACACGATTTATTTAAATAATTACGCCTTCGGTACTGAAGATATGATATAAAATTACACTGTTTATGTTATATTACGGGTTATTATTCTGTGATATTACACGTTCCACGTTCTGAATACTGTGTACTGTTTATAATTGTGTTACTATTTCACTGATATATTACCGGCACTGTCAATTACTGTCTAACCGATCCACTATATTACCGGACTGATAAATACTGTCTTAATGCAACACTATATTACCGGCGCTGTTTTAACGAGCCGCGTGATGAATCTAACTCTTTTTCTGTGTATCACTATATGAATTCATACGCACAAGCTGCTTATATATGACCTACCCCTTGTCTCTTTGACCCCTTGTCACCAGTGTCAAAACTAACTAATTGAAAAACTCATGGTCACCTGATGTTGTGGAGGCTAGCTTACTATTGGGTAAAGAGAGCTAGCACGTCACATGATTTTTCTAAATACAATGGAGTTAATCTTTGAAAGAAAAATAAGTTTTATGGTGCAATATATTGAAATTACTTCTGAAAAGCGCGTGAGACTACATGGATGAAGTATTAAAAGGATATTTTATACACAGTTATTTAAAGAAAAATGCATTTAATCGATGGCTTTTTTTAGTATATGGGAGGGTCCAAAACAGTATCATTACAATTCTAATACACTGAACGAAAGACACCAAATTGGGCTATACGCTAGTATGTTGTTTATTAAATAATTAATATATTGGATCACGCATCGTAGGGTACGAAGATTAAGTATCATTCTCGTCTAAATTTTATTTTATGGTCTGTCTGATAGACATTTATTTTAAGGGTGTTTTTTCCCTAAAAGGTTTCCTCCTTTTTTGCTATACAAATGCGAGTACTTTCCTCATATCACCTTACTTATCCATACCTCATTAGTGTAATTAATTATTAGTTTAGCCTGGGTGGGTATAAATAAATGTTGAGAGGATAAAACGTTTAACGTTAGTAAATTGTGTTTAAAAAAAACTTTGTTCTTGTTCTGAAAAGATAAATCATATTTTACATGTAAATTTCAATGTAATTATAATATATTAATATTGTATTTCGTTTTGAAACTGCATTATCTCGAATGGCCGGCATATCAAATGCTGAGTCAATTGTTTCCGCGCAGACAAGGTTTCCTCTAACTTAATATGCCACGTCCGAACCTAATCCTATACGCCAGAAGGAAACTGGAAACTCTGTTGGAAACAATAGTAAAGGCGAAAGTAATAGAATCAACCCATCTTCCATTGTAATAAAACCTCATTTGTGTGATTCACCCTCCTCTATAGGGGAAATCTCTGGCCTAGGCTAATTTAAAGTAATTTACATGAAAATTGAACGCTTAATACGCTTCATACATATGTAACATGTAGAGAATATTCTGTTGGCATTTTTTAAATTTTAAATCAGTATGAAGTTTCATTAAATGTGTTCGTGAATCTATTAACCGTATTTTCTCTCTCTATATTTCAGGTGAGTTTACATGACCTCTGAGCTTGAAGGTGGTGAGAAACTACGAGCCCATTTATGATACGACCCTGGTGAGTTTTTTTTTTTTTGTTTGCGTGACACTATAGATGGACAGACAGGAATAAAACCTTATACTTTAAGAGGTGTAACCTCTTAACGTCTCTTGAAAATTTCCCAAACCGATAATAAGCTATACGATGACACAATCACACTAGTTTGTCCGATAGGTTTACAATACACATTTGATACTTTATTCGGGGGACGCATGGTCTAACGCGCTACTATCGCAGTAGACTAGACTGCCGATGACGAAGATATTGAGGTTCCAATCCGGTTCGGTTGTACTGAAGGTAATTTTTTACAAAGGTTTTTCACTCTACATCCACACAAATGCGGGTGCACTTCATATTAAGATAACCTTACCAATCCCTAGAACCTTTAACTTAATTAGTACATAAGCGTATAAACCGAATGGGTAGTAAGAAGCGGTGTTAAAATATCTGTAAGTAATTATCAGTACAATACGTACTATCACTCAACCGAGCGAGCTCTACTCAGTGGAAGCCTCACTGTAAGGCCTGGGTCACGCTAGTTTAGTAGCAAGACCTACTGGTGGATAGTAGTCTTGTCACACGAAACTACTTTTTTTTTTAGCAACTCATATAACTAACCATTCGGGTTATAATCTTATGTACTAGTTACATTAATGGTTTTTAGAGATTAGAGAAGTTATATTTACAGGAAGTGTACCCGCATTTGTGTGGAGGTAGAGTGGAAAGTAATTTTGGAAAAATCACCCTCAGTACACCCGAACGAGATTATCCCCATCTTTGGAAGTTTAGTCTGGTGTGAGATTAGCGTGTTAGAACACGCAGCCACCGAAGTAGGTAAGAAATTATTCCAATAGAATATGATTGTTAATAATTTAGTATTTTGACTTAAGATGGGGATAAAGAGATGGAAAGGGTAGAGAAGTGAAAAAATAAATATTTATTATACTACCTAATCCACTACTACTATTAGTATTAATAGAAATACTATACACATTGTCATTAAACTGTTGATCATAAATATAAGTTAGTAAATTTATTGAAAACGTAGTAGGAGGATATGTTTTAAGGAGTTGCATTTGTGTTTACTTATATGTTGTATAAGGAAACAACATTATTGAACACAAAATTCTATCCTTACCGTGAATTTACACATCCACCAAAAAAACTGCATAAAACATGACGAGTTCTAGGCCAATCACAAGATTCCAACATAATCAGCTCAGCTCGTGTTGAAATAGTTTCAGCTTGGTCTATTCCTCACCATGCCTATCTGTAAAAGTTAATCAGCGACAAGCTAACCGCATTTTATTGGTGCAAAGTACCCTAATTATTAAACACAACAATTTGCAAGCCATTGAAACAAACACATATTTTCAGATGACATTCTGATGAAGTGTTGTGGATATAGAAAAATGACTACCAGGAAGAGGCTTTTACACAGGTCGTCTGATTTTACATAGTTTTTCATCACCGCGCATTACTACCGGTTCAAGCTTTATGCACTGTAATGGAGTATAGATGGAGAAGGAATAGTTTTAGAGGTAATCTCCCCGCTTTTTTTGTGGAAGGAGCTAGGAAAACCATTTATGAAAAGCCATCCTTGGTAGACCCTACCAATACTCAAACCATGATCTCTCTGTCATCAGTAGGTGGCACGAGAATGACACCTTAGACCATTCGGCCACTAAAACTGTTCTTTATAAAGTGTTTTTTTTAGCACTGCAACTAACTATCCATTTGAGTTATATGCATTTTTACTAGTTACTCTGAGGTATTAGAGATGAGAAGGGTAGAGTATATATGAAGAGTACCTGGATTTTCATGGATGGAAAGTGGAAAACCATTCAAGAAAAACGTCCCTAGTACACCCAAGCGAGATCCAACCCAAATCTCCCCATCATCGGTAGTCTAGTATATTGCTAGAGTGACGCCTTAGACCATACAACCATTAAATTGAGTATTTATGTAGTTAGTTAAATGACACACTGACAAAGAGTAAATCCCATCTACCTCAGTTGGTAGATCAGTCATTTCATAAAGCAAGATGACTAGAGTTCAAATCCCTGTCTGGTTGTATATTCTATATATTTAAACAATCGACATAGTGATAAAATTAATAAATGTTTATCCACTCAAAATTAAAAGGTGGGGACGATGAAGTGTTTTTAATTGGAGTAGCAATGCATCATGGATCAATAGACAGCTAAAGAAATCATGTAAACTCGCTGCACAACTCAAGTAGAATTTGCATCTTCATTTTCAATGAACGTGTGAATCAAGCTTTAATTATTTATGCGTGTCTGAGCTACATCAATTTGTACCTCAGTTTGCGTAAAGATTAACCAGTATAGATATCCCGTTGCCGAGAGGACACCCAAATGTACTAAAATCGTTCATCCTTTCCGTGGAGGCTCTTTCCAAGTCCCGATTAGTCGATGGGATGATGCTATGAGGGTGGGGAGCCAGTAGAAATAACTTAAAACCAACTCAAGCCTAACCAATCAAACCCTATTGATCGTTAGGAATATTACCCTTTCGGGAAAATTATCCATGGTACCAGCTGGGAATCGATCCTGGGACGTGTAGGTTCGTATCCAGGTGTACTGATCTCTCTACAACGGGGCTCTATGAGTTTTAATAACTTGTAGCAATACAATTTTTTTTTAGATGTTGCTGGCCAGTTTTCAAAATTCATTTAGTATCACATTTTATTTGTCTTTGTGTTTGATTATCGGGACTCTCGAATTTAATTATAAACATAGTATATCAAACATGTTTGTTTACCTTGTTTTAATTAAATCTATTAATGAATATGGTATAACATGTTTGTACCCACCCAATTAATGGAAAGGTTTAGTATATATGCGTTTTCTAAGCTGATTCTAATTAAGTGTTCAATAAACTGTCAAATAGAGTTAACGCTTGGTTTAAGCTATCTCTTAATTAAGGCACTCGATGCACCTTTAGGTATATTCCTCTTAGTTGTGTGTTTGGAATATAGTAATAGTAATTAGAATATGCTACCAGTATCTAGTTGATTAAATTTAGTTTCCTCTTGTAGATCTCAGAAACACAGTTAGTTTTATAAAGAAGTGAGTAGTTAGGTAATTTTCTGGAGAGCTTATAGAGGAAATAAATAATAAAAAATCACAATTGTTATTAAAACTATGAAACACTGACTTGGTTGGCAACACGGTTAGTCTGCCTGACTCTGTCCCAGAAATCTAGGGTTCGCTCATTATAAGACTCATCGAGGGTTATTTTTCTGATCTGCTATTATTTTTTTTTAGTCAAATGGTGGTACATATTATTAATAATTTACCTTCATTGTATTCCCTTGCGCTTTATTAGTGAATGATTTGTTTTTTCTGCATCACGGCTTTTTTTACTCGTTCAGACTGTACACTTTTAAATGAGCTTATAGGTGTACGAAGTAAAATTTAGAGAAAATGTATCTGAATTTGCGTGGAGGGAAAAGGGAAAAAGTTGAAGAAAAACATTGCTCAGTAAACATGGCCAGGTAAACTTGACGTATTACTGCGAGTCCGCCGAAAAAAAAAAAGCAGAAACCTGATCTCATGCTTAACTCTGAACCAATCATAAAATATAAGTGGTTCTACTTAACAACATCTGAATAGATGACCCAAACAAATTTCAAAAACAACTAACTCGAACGCTAAATCGCTAAATCGCTTGCAAGCCGTATGCACCGTAGAGATAAATACAATCACACAGCTTAATTTACTCTTGTGAGGAGATTTGAAATAACTCGTTAAATTGAAACCGGATCTATCATGTGTTGAGATGGATCACAATAAACACTATATTTTGAAAATAATCTAAAATATATGCTGATATACTTTAAAATAAAATATTATGATAATAATCAGCTTCAAGTTTGCTTTGCAAAGCATCATGGGGCAAAATAAGTTTTTGCGAGCCTGTGCATTGCTGCGACAATCAATCAGATTCTACTTTCCATATTTGGCGAACTTGTAGATCAAGCTTTAGTGTGGATTGACACCTTTTTTTTTATAAATAAGAACATAACTTAAATGTTGTCACGTGAGGATCTCCAAACCAATCATTAGAAATCAGCACGAGCTGTGTTGGATGCTCTGCACTAGTATAAACAGTCTCAGTTTTGTAAATTATTTTAAATAAAACCTGCTGTGGAGAGTCAATACAATAATTTTCATATCAACTGACTCAATCAGTGCGCATGCGCTACAAAGCTAGATACAAGCAGACAGCAGAACATACTGCTAATTCATTGATTGGAGAGAGGGTGACCTGGCGGTCTAGGGGTAAGGTGTCAGACTTCTATGCTGGCGGCCGGGGTTCAATCCTTGGTCCCGGCACAGATTTATCTGATCACCAAACCCTTCCTTCACGTCTGACAAGACATCTTGTGAATGTGGAGAATGCCATGCCTCCACCGTGGTTCGGATTCCACGTTAAACTGTAGGTCCTCCATTTCATCTCACAATCACCCTACCATTACACATTAGCGTAAGTGCGTATAACCCGAACGGGTAGTAAGACGCGGTGCTAATATTAATAATAATTAATTGGAGAGTGGGTGTGCCGCTCTTGTTTTGTTTTAATTTGTCTCACGAAACAACACAATATTGTGAAAACATCCAGCATTAATTAATCTTTTTTTAGCGCCATTTCTAACGACCTGTTTAGTTTATACGCTCATGTACTAACTACGCTAATGGTTTTATATATTAGGAAGGTCATATTATTATAAAGTGTACCGCATTTGCGTGGAGGGATCGTGGAACATTATTTTATAAAAAAACACTCTAATTACACCCGACCACGATTATAACCTTGATAGTCACGTCATCAGCAATCTAGTCTGACACAAGAGTAGTGCGTTAGACCATGCAGCCACTGAATCGGGTTAAATTAGTATTAAAAAGGTATTTATTTATCCACACTGAAATAAAATATATTTTTCTAATCAACCGTTTCAAATGTGTTTCAAATCATCATGAGCCAATATATATATTTCCACTAGCGTGTAAATTACTGCTTCACTCAAACATATTCCACTTTAAAATGTTCGTTGAACGTGTGACTCAAACTATCGGTGCAAGTAATCTGCATGCGCCCAAGTTCTCAAGGCGTTTGGCTGGCAAATCCCCTCTCACAGCTGAGTGTAGGCAATTCCGTGGCTCAAATGGCTTGCGGGATGGCATACCCCACGGGTCTAAGACACTTCGTTCGCACAGTCATCTTGGTCTACTACACACATTAAAATATTCCTGTTTTTACTAAAGATGGGAATTCCCCTTTCGAGGTGATGAATTAGCAAGTGGGAGACAAAGTGTTGTGTCTGTCCTAGAATCAAGTGAGTTTGTTAGTCTTGCATGTTCTGATAAAACTATTTGGAGATATTTAAATACCAAATCAATTTTACATATTTAAATACTGTATTTGTAGTATTTGAATTATTCTATGTATACCTTTATTAGTTTCCCTACTATCCTGAACTAGTTTGAACCAGTAAATATTGCAATGTAAATAACGTTTTATAAACAATATGATATATTATTTATTGGACTAGTTTTTACAAATTATGGTGAGAAATTCGGAATTTCTGTATCAAAAATCGGCATCAGTAATGAATGACACAAGTGTTTTTTTCTCAAAAATCATTATTGAACTAGTAAAAAATCTGTCTCTTCAACTTAGGTATAACCTTGCCGACAAGCCAGCGGTATTACTAATCTCCCAGTGCCTACCTAGCAAGTCCACACTCGTCTCGCACCGGTCACGGCCAACCCTCGAACTACAAAGCTGCGCCGGACAGTTGCGCCGCGACCGTCCAAACCAAAAGTGGTTGAGGGACTGCAACGGAACCGTTACTGTGGATTCACACATTCGCTGAAAAACTAGCGCAGAACAGAATGTGGTCACGTGACGCACTCTAAGTCAATCACAAGATTTCCGCTTAATCGGCGTGGACTCTTCTGCTGAAGTTCAACTATTCTCTACTTGGTCCGCTCTGCTCGAGATGTTCGGCACAGGAGAACCGATCGTATCTCAGAACCAACCATTTTAAATCAGTGCGCATGCGCATTAGACACCGCATGCGCTCTGCAGCCAGAAGCTAGTAGACAGCTTCACTGATCTTTGTGAGGAGATTTGAAATAACTCGTTAATGTAAAGCGTGTTTATTGATGTATTAGATTGTGCCACGACACAGCAATATAATTTGTAAACAACCATCGGGAGAATGTTCCAAAATATATGTTTATACACTAGTAAATAAAATATGTTGATAGTCAGCTGTTTTAAAGCGTAGCAATGTACCATGTGTCAACTTAAAGTGTGTGAATTACTGCACAAATTCTGCTTTCTATTTTTCGACGAGCGTGTGAATCAAGCTTTACACTCCACATCACAGCAGCACTGTGATATATTGTGCTTTTAATACATAGTTCATTAATCTATTGATATAAATCCATGGTGTAGGAGGAGGAATGTTTAGGTATTGTGAAAGACCCATTAATAAATCAAATGGGGAAATAAACCATTATGACTAGTTAAGATTATAATCCTAGCTTCCTCATCACTGGCATATAAAACCAGACTAGTATGATACCTTAGACCACAAGACCACTGATGCGGGATTCCCTAGAGTAATTTGAAAACGGTTGGTTTGTGTGTTGTTGATAATTGGTATATGAGTAAGGAGGATGGAATCCATTTTTGCATCTTTATTTAGCCTGGTTTCCCATGGCAGAAGGCTAGAGAGGTCAAATACACATTCAGGTGACTCGGGTTCGATCCCAGACATGTGAAACTAAAATTGTGCATTTGTTGACCCTTCGCTCTGCCACTCAGATTCAAAGTGTTGTTTCTAGTTAGTGTTAGATGTTATGTTATAGTTTGATAGCTAGTAAGTAACCTATTCTTATTCCTTATGCATATATGCTTACTCCCATTATTAAATTAGTCAAATTATTTGTGCTTAGGTAGAAGATTGTGCTGATTTAATTAATTTTTATTTTTAAAAGACCGTATAACACCCCGGATAATACGTATTCTAGTTACATAATAGACCCACAGCCCCAACCAGATGTCACATTGAATTGCGGCTACCGCAGGTAATTAATTAAAAAAAACGTAAATAGGATCATTATACCATTTTATCGTATTTATAAAATACAAAACAAGTGAAAATTCATTAATTTAACATAATCATTTCTGTTTACAAGGTAAAGGATGGATAAATAAGAAATTCTATACTTTTTCTGGTTCGAGTGTGATCGTGTATTTAATATCCTGGTTAATTGGCCTTTACATGGACTTTGAGGTCATAAGCAGAATAAAGGAGCTTCAAAAATTTACCTTTTATTATTTAAAAAAATAAATTATATTACATTATATAGTAAGAAAAAAATATTATGAAAAAACCTTTGGAATGTGAGGGCACGTTATTGGGTTTCTGAGGAAACACTATTTTCCCTTAAGGCATGCTAAACTGCCAAGCACACCCAACTTCAAATTGGACCTGCTACGAGTGCAGTATGTGCAGGAATGAAGTTGCCGGAAATGTATTTGACTCCTCGTAAAATCACAACGCGCAGCGATATAAAGAGAAGCTCTCGTTTACATCTTTAAGTTCACAGGAACAGTTATCTTGTTTCTTGGTCTCTTTGGGTTATTCTTAAAAGTTTTTTATAATTTACATTTTTTTTAATTCATAAAGCCGGAGTTAAAACTTCAGGACAAAAAAAAAGATTTTATAATACATACATACATTTATATATAATTAGAAATTATAACTTACATATCAATACCTACATTCCTTTTGTTAAATTATTTCGGATGACTCTCCTCAACATATCTCAATTAAGAATTTGAATCTAATATTTTTATAGTGGCTTGAATTAAAACTAGTTTTAGGTTTTTTCAAGCATGTCTGAGATATTGTTAGAATCTAAGATTACCTGACTCTTGTTGAATCCGAACTACTCTTATATTCCAATAAATTGGAAAATGACACCTAGACACGGGAATCTAACCTGGAAACTTTGGCTTTGAGTACCAATGCTCTACCACTAAACTAAAGCTATTAAGAAATCCCTGTCATAAAATTTGAGTGAAGAATGACCCTGAACACGGGACGATCCCTGGATAGTTAATTGGTGGAGCATTGTGCCAAAGGTCTCAGGTTAGATTCCCGTGCCCAGGTGTCATTTTTTAATTCATTCGAAAATTAAATGACCGAAACAAAACACTCGTGCTACTATTTGATATGATCCTGAACTTGTTACTTCTTCGTGGACGCCACAATTGCTACGCATGTGCTCAAAGATACGTTTATTCGAGCATACTGTCACCCTTCATGCCAAAATAAATTCAGAACCAATATGGGTTCCTCTACCACCAAATGCGTTGTCATTTTCACATAGAGAAATTAACACATTGGATTCATCAAAATATATGGAATTAAAGTGATAATTCGATTTTTGAAACAGAAACACCTACCAGTAATAAAGTTCCCCATAGCCCTTTAATGTATATTTAAATCACTAAAACATAAAAGAAATTGATAAAAATAAAGAGAAAGGAAAAATAATCTAGCAAGTGTAAATTTAATGAAGAAAGCCCACCAAGGGAAATAAGAAATATGTGGGAAGTATTCAATGCGCAAAGAGGACATAATCTTCCTTTCTTCTCTCTTGGATAATAGATTAAGTAAATAAAATATTTAAACACCAATTTTAACACAAATTGATCAATATTTTAGCATTGTTGACTTTATCAAACAAAGAGAGAATACACATTACACAAACAATGAATTAATCCATTATAAAATTATTTAGCAATTTATGCAACCTCATTTTTAAACATAAAACATAAAAGTTAAATTTTTCAATAGTTTATCGACGATTAAACGAAATTAAAGTAGCAATGATGGTTGAGGGTGATAGTGATTAGTGTTAACTTTATCAACATTGACATGACAACACGCAACAAAGCCCCACTTAGGTTTCAGAAGGAGTTTATATTTTTAATAAGTGTACTTTTTAGGCCCTGAATTGAATGGAGGGCGCAAGTCTTAATGAAATAAGTATAGCGTTGGATAATAATGCGATAGAAGAAAATACAAACTTTTTTTGTTGCTGTCAGCGTCGATAAACTTTTAACATATTCTTTGTATTAATTTATAGGTACTGATATAATATATCAATTGTAAAAGCTGCAGATCAAATTATTTGACTAATGAATAGGTTAAAGTAAATATAGTATCTTTTCCAGCTGTCAGATAAATTTATTTCTCTGAAAATTTGACTGTATTAACGAGGTTCACGCTGGTGAGCCAAATAAATAAAAATACAATATCTAGCTTCCGGAAGTAATTCACATATACAAAGCTTACACTAGTCCCCTTAATGAGTATATGAAGGAAAACGCCAACATTTAATGATCAGAAACATAGTGTTTCAATTTAATAGACACCAGATATTATGTGTTTTTTTTAAAATTCAACACCGCTTCTTTCAAACCATTCGGGGAACGATAGTGGTTTTAAAGATTTGAAAGGTTGGATTTAGAGGAAGTGTACCCACATTTACGTAGAGGGAGAGTGTGAAACCATCTTGGAGAAACCCCCCTCAGTGCACCCGATCTATATTCGAACCTCAATCTCCCTGTCATCGGTAATTTAGTATATTGCGAGAGTAGCGCCTTATATCATGCGGCCACCGAAGTGGATAGTGAATTTATTGTTTAGTGTTAGAATTATTATTTTTACCGCTCTCCAAATCTTGCCACCCTTCGGATGGTTCGGGATGAGTAGGATATAAATTTGGAAGAAATTACCAGTATTCACATAGAGGGAAATTGCAAAACGAAATATTAAAAAAACCTTCTAGTACACCCGGCCAAAATTTGGGTTCCTTCTTCACTAACCAAATCAGATAAGGTTGACGCTTTAGACAACAATATCAGCGATGTTGAGGATATGTTTGTTTATAAAGTTACACTTATATTTGAACCAACTCAATTTTAAAAATTCCACAAGAAATTAATCAAATAATATTTTTTATCCCACTAAAAATAAGTTTGAAAACAAACAGTCTCTGAAGAATCTCGTTCGTCTAGAAAGTTGTGACTGTAAATTATTTCTCTAATATTTTGTGGAGACGATTATATCGAAGATTTGAGTGTATTGACGCAAGAGCATTTACGTTTTTCGAACAAATATTTTTAATAGTTTTTAAATTAAAACATGACATATGGACATGGGAATCGAATTTGGAACCTTTGTATTACTACGCCAATATTCTTACCATTAATATATCTAGGGGTCTACCCATCGTCAATTTAAATAATATGATATTTAGATGTGTCTATAACGGTGACCAACAAATATAATAGCTTGGTTATTTAATATATGATGTGTGCATTCGTACAGTTGTCACAGTACTATTGGCAGCATAGAGCCCTCCCAAGTCGAAGGTGGCTGCAATATCTGATAGCTCGCGATCTTAATAGTTCACTCATTCGTAGCTGGAGATTTCCGCAAGTCCATCATAGACTCTGCCTTAAAATATGAGCGAAGAATGACCTTGGGAACAGGACGAGTCCTGGATAGCTCAGACTACTAGAATAGTTAAATTCTTGTTTGATAGGTTTAAGCGTGCTGACTAGGATAACACACACACACACACACACACACACACACACATATATATATATATATATATATATATATATATATAATAGAGAGAGAGAGAAATACAAATATAATTAATATAATTCTTTTCTTTGACTGTCGATTGACTTTATTTAAAAACTCTACACCCGTTAGAGAGGCTTCTCAACATTTTTTGCACATGATTTACTCGGACCATCGTCTTGACCGGCTTTTTAGTCTAGTGGTTGGCACCCCTTGCTACTGATCTGGAGGTCCAAGGTTATATTACTGGTGGTACCATATATATCGGTACTGAGAGGGTAAGTGTTCCCATGGTCACCATGGTCTTGTTAATTAGCTGTAAGTTGGGTAAAGATTTTCACTGGAGTCACACCTTCATACTCACTATCAACACGTCATCTCATTGCAGGTATGACGTGTAGACATCCTACAAGGTATAGGACTACCCCGTGCAACGTTTTGTTCCCACAGAGCGGCTAAAAGTCTACATACACGGCAACCGAACTAAATTATGCGGCTCTCACTGTCAATATTAATATGCCATAAGCAAAATAACAATAATAAAAAATTACTTCTCTTCAACATTTTTGAAAGAAAATTAAGATTGTTTTTAGAACATCCAATAATCCGGATATCTTCCCTCGTTTTTTTTTTCTCTCTCTTTTTTTATAAGCCACTCAAATTGTTTTGGTTGATGCCAAGTTTTCAGGGTGTAAGTTTTAACTTCTCAAGTATTTATTTTAAGTCTCCCACATTAACTTCTTGCGGCTGAACTCTCAGTATCCACAGAAATCATTATACTCTCTTCTTTAGTCTTCTTTAAAAAAACTCTATTTCTTTTAAAGAATTCACTCGATTTAACTCAACTGAGGAAATTCTTTTAAAAGATTAAATAAATTCATGAAAAAAGTTACAAGCACATAAAACAGGCGTCATTTATAAAAAGAAACACTTTCTCTTTCAAGATTCATGCAGAAGGAAATGTTTTGTTTACTTAACCTAATTGTATGTCTTGACTTCACCCCGCTTGTGTGTAGAAAACTAGGAACTCATAAATGGTTGCCTCTACTCCATATTTCTCGTCATTTATGATAGGATTTTGTTTTATAGTGTTTTGTTTTTGTGATTTATTTTGTTGATCGTTCACAGACATTTAACTGGAATATGAATAAAATATAATAACGGAGAATATAAACAAAATAATAATCCTGCTCATTTTGTACATCTTACTCTATAGAGTTGGGTGACCTGGCGGTCTAGGGGCAAGGGGTCAGACTTCTGTGTTGGGGGTCTGGGGTTCAATCCTCGGTCCCGGCACAGATTTATCTGATTGCCAAACCCTTCCTTCACCTCTGACAAGAAGTTTATTAATCACAACTTGAGATTTTGTGGAATGCCAGGCCTCCACCGTGGTTTGGATCCCACGTTAAACTGTAGGTCCTCTATTTCATCTCACAATCACCCTACCATTACACATTAGCGTAAGTGCGTATAACCCGAACGGTTAGTTAGACGTGGTGCTAGTAATAATAGAACTACTCTAGAGTTGGTATTTCATTTGTCAATTTAGTAGCTATTATTGTCGTGTCCCTCCTCTTTATATCCGTCAAGTATATCCGCTTATGGTGGTACGGATGAGAAAAGTAGAATTGAGGAGGAATTGTTTCTACATATATGAGGACGATGAGTAAGAAACTATTTAGAGGAAGAAATAAGTTTCGCCCTGTTGGGATTCCAGCTCCGGTTTTCCCTTCACAGGTAAACCAGACTCAACAAAACACAAGCCGTAGTTTGTTACACCCATTGGTCGTGTAGTTCAATTTTAAGTATTTATTAACTATTTTGGTTTAAAGGAAGCTTTGATGCAAAAGCGGCCATTACTACCCTATACATCTATAAGTCAAGGACGCACCTATATTAGAGAGAGAGATATGTGAAATTCGGGTTTCAAATTTAAAATGAAAATTCTGACTATATATTGGCATTCGTTGAGTCACCTCGTTAGTTTAAGTGTGAATTACTTGGACAAAGACCCGATGTTCGCAGGTTCAAGCCCAGCTGAGGTTATTGTATTTTTACCGAACGATTAAAATGAATATCACAACTTTCTTCGAAAGGAAAACCAATCTGTGAGTCCCATGTCGATGGTGGCATTTTAAAGGACCCATTCCGTCTTGACAGTTTCAACATACACAGTCATACTTTGTTTATAGTATTAAATTAAGGATGGGTTAGTCCGGTTTCTTGCTAGCTCACTTAGGAACCAGAACCGATTTAGGTTCTTAGAAAACTTATTCTCAGTTATTTAGCTCCTGGTTTTAACTGAATTAAAAATTGATTAATTCACAAATCACTTAGCCCTAAAATAAAAATAATAGAGTTGATAAAAAAAGAATCGTTTTTTAAGTCTCATTATATAATATCTTTGCTCGTTTAATGTCTACTTACCCACCATGGGACTGATTGTGAGTGATTTTTTAGCCACCTATTTTACAAAAAGACAAAACAAAATAACTTTATATTAGTTTGTTAAATTATGTGGAATCTTTAATCAAGAGTAAGAACCAAGACTATGGAAACATAAATAGCAAAGTTTTCTAGGAGACATCGCTGTGCCAAAGATAAAACACACTAAACTTTCCTATACGTATATAAACACATATACTAAAAAAAAAGCCATTTCAATTTCGTCAGTAAGATAATACCTTCATTGTTTTCTTTCAAAAACATTACTTGTTTGCCTACTTTTATACGCACCTTTGGGAAACTGTAGAATTCAATAAAGTTTTCCTGAAAGAAGTATTAAATTCCATGGAACGTTCTCGAATATAGAAGAAAATATGAGTTACACTGGATTTGCATAGACTGCGATATTTGTGTTATATAAATATCAGAGATATTGATATAGAAAAGCTATGGTATCATATAGTCTAGACCCATGTTTATCTTCGGTTCCTATTTTCTGAGCTCTTTCTAAAGCCTTTAGGCTAAAAATAATAATAGTAGTAATGATAAAGAAAAATCCACTTTAATTTTTTTTTGTCTACGTTCTTGGAGGAAAAATTGTGTCATATCTATACTCATTCTTTCTAGTCTCGTTTTTTTTTACATATATTTATACGTGTATGTGGATAAGGTCTTTTCTAACATTCCCTTGTCCGACCAACAATCCGATATGTAAATTTTGGAATTTCGTTTACGTTAGAGGATAGAGGGAGGAATCGGGGGACAGAGAGTGGGGCAAGCAAGCCTTTAGCGGCTTTGAGAATACTTCTTCGCACGCCTCACTCCCTCCCCCCCAACCCACACTATCACTCCCTATATTTTCTTCCCCTCTTTCTATGACAAAGTTCATACGGGAAACTATCGGGGAAATTTGTAAATGACGCGGAGGCATAATGGCCCCGAGCATGTTCGGCCTGTCTCTCTCTATCTTTTACCCCTGGCTTTCTTTGATAGTATACAACCCGAGCTACTCCACAAAACTTTTCACTGTATTAACATGTATATTTCTCTTACGCACAAAAGTTATTATTTGGTAACAATAGGAGGGGGTAGGGGAAAATTGGAGGGGGTAGGCCGGAAGACGATGCAGGCACAAGTAAAGGGAAGAATGGAAAAAGTTTGGGTGCCCCCTACTCTTTTGCCTTCCCACAACTCCTGCTTGAATTCCGATGTATTATGTTTCTTTCCTAAGGCGTATTAAAGTGAAATAGAAACATAAAGTTTTTGTTGGACAGTTTCTGTTTCCTTTTAGGAAAGAATGTTTTAGTCACATTGTTTTTTCGAATTCGCTTTCTTTCTATTCTCCCCCCTTTTTTTTTTACTACGAAATCCATTTATATTAAAGTGGGACGACAACGCAAAGATTAGTGGTTCAAATTGTGAGTAAACCAAGTTAAATCTTGAACTTTTATATTTAGAAATAAAATTGTATTCTTAGTACTTTTGTTTTTCCCCTCTTAGCTATTATTTTTTAACTTACATCATTAATTAATTTAAATTAGTTTTAAAATGACACTTTGACACGGGAATCCAATTCGAGATCTTTGGCTTAAACATTGGCATACAAGTTTCTATTCCCGTGTCCAGTTGACATTTTTCAAATAATTTAAATTTAATTCAACTGTGCTCACCTCCATACGGACATCTCTGTAACTACATAGATTTACACCTTGTTTGTTGATACTCATTATATGATTATTTCAAAGCAAGGATTCTAAATGAATGCTTCATTAAAGAAGGTAAAGATTAGTAAGATTGTTTTAAAGACTGTTCACCCACATTCTCTTGGTGAAAATGATGGGAAAACATCAGAAAAAATTAAAATGTATAAATCCAAACCCCACTTCAAGCCAGACGAGATTCGAAACTTGACCTCCCCATCTCGGCTTGTTCAGTATAACATGAACCCAACTTCTTAGACGCCGTGACCACTGTTTCATATCTAAATGAGTCTTTTAAATGTTTACTCTCCAGCAAGTGATTTTAATGTTTCGATTAAATTTAGAGAGAGTGGAAAGACACCCTAATAAACGGAAGATTGTGATTGGATTAGGTGCTGTGTATGTTTTATAGTTAGCCTAAATTAGTTTGTAAGTCGTGTGTCCTTATTATCACTTGGTTCAGAAAGTAAAAAAATAATTTTATAACATATTAAAATAATATAAAATTCATTCAATTAGATTACGGTATTATAATGACATACAAATTTTTTAGTAATACTTTTTTTAACTTAAAAATCGATTCATGGTTTTTAAGGTGATAAAACGAGGTCAAAAGATTTGACCTATATTTTTTTTAACACGTCAGTATTAAAGCGCGGTGTTCAAACTTAGTCCACCGGAAAAAAGCTAACTTTAAAACCTGTGTTACACGGTCAATTTCTTATTTCAAGGGTGCATACCGTGTGTTGGTTGTTTAGGAATCGTATAAAGTCACACTAATGATTTAACACCTTAACGGACGTGCTTCATAAGCTTTAGGTTCAAGTTCCATTTTGTGTGTGTGTTTGTGTGTACGCTTGGATTATTATTTTTTTTAATGGGAGAGGTAGCCAAAGTAGCGGAAAAAGCATTTGAAAAATGTAATTATCATTCGTAAAAGCCGTATCGTTGTTTCAACGTGAACTAACTTGATGCTACTTGCTTCTCAAACAAACATTTCTTTCATTTATACCTGGGGTGATTTTAAACTGTATTACTTCTGTGTGTTTTTTAAGTTCTTTGATAAAATAAATACGTTTGTCCATCCATAAAATATCTTTGATCAAATAATATATTTTACAAAAGGTTTTATGAAACATATTTAAGACATATTTTTGGAATTTTTCAAAGAAAATTATGGTCAAATCCGAACGATTAACCTAAACACACATAGCAGTTAAAAATGTAATTGTGAAAAAATGAACAAAATATATTCTAATATGCTACCAATTCAACACTTGTGCTATATCATAAGTGTGGTTTTCCATTTATTTAATCAAGAAACTTTGGTGACAAAACTTTTAAAATTTTCACGTTCTATTCGTTGATGTGTGTGAAATGATTCGCGTCCATTTTGGTAATCACATGTATTGTTCACACTTAGAATAAAATATGATGTTTTTAAATAAAATAAAATTTAATGTATCAAATGTTGTGCTAACTCTTTATCGTATATTTTAAATAGTTTATATTTTTCTTTAATAAAATAAATATGACATTGTAATATCGCTCTTACTAAGACTTATCGCTCCCCGTTGGTTCATAAATATTCCAACTTTGAGTTTTCATCCCGATTTCATACAAGATAATATAGAAATGATTGTGATAAGGACAGGTGTATGCCAATTTAAAGATTTGTGAGAAGATGAATGTTTGCTACTACCATAGGCCTACTGCGATGCTTGCAATGTATAACTTATGAATATTGTGATCTAATACTGTAGTGTTCTTTACCCAGCCAAAACAGTGCCTTCAATGAATGCCTCTTGGCGTGTAGGATGATACGAATATTTTATACTTATGTAGTAGTCCTTTACCCAAACAAAACATAACTTAACAATGTAAACCTTATGGTGTGTAAGAAGATATTAATGTTTTTTACTACTGTAATTCTCCTTTACCCAGCCAAAACATTGCTTGTAATGTCTTATGGCGTGTAAAACGCTTTGAACGCTTAATGCAGTTAGCCATACGCAAAATTTAAGAATATATGTATGTTTTTTTATATATATTTACATTTTCTCGCAAGAGTTAGTAACGGACCAATTCTAGGTATAAGAACGATAAAGTTGCTTATATGAATTATACCCATATGATCGTGGAGAGCATATGGGGTGACCTACATTTATAAAATACCTTTTGAAAATCACCACTGATTGACTCCACTAGTGTTCAAACCTTGACGTCATCAACATTATCATCTATTTCGAGCCTGGCGACGTGGATATGTAGGTTTATATTGGTTTCTTCTAAGTATGAGATAGGCTTGTTTGTATTCAACCTAATTTAAGAAAAGTTTAACTTCCTGTCACCCCCATCACTCCCACCAAACCCCAATGAATTGAGAAAATGTCATTCGTATTCTCGCCCGTCTGTAGAGCAACTCCTAGCGACACTTTTAATGTAGACGTTATGATGTACAGCTGTGTTGATGTTCTGAACAGCGGGTTGGCGCATTGACAGAGTAGCGTGGCCGCTTATTGGTCGAGAGCCAGGTGGCAGTTACGGAAGCGGGGAAAAACCCGTTCATATGTTGATTCTTTTTTTAATCTTTTATTTTGCAAACTATTCCTTATGCATTTATTTGTTTTATATTTATGATCTGGGGGAGGTGTTTTCTTTTTCTTTGTTTCGATGGTAAGTAGTTTATTTTGTTTTTAATGTCTATTTGACTTGTTACAGTTCGTTAAATTCACACTCAATAAATTACGACATTCATAACATGTTGTGAAGTGATAGATTTTAAATTAGTGTGTCGTAAAGCAACAATAAAGTTTCGCAACGTTGAACATTACTTGGCTTTTAATTTTACAGCTATAAGGATTCATGATTGGTTTCCCTACTATTTGAAATAGTATGATTTATAGACCCACTCTCTTAGATTTTGGATTTTTTTTTATAAAATAAATAAACTCATATTTGTTGAAAATATTTTATATCACCACGTTTTATTGCACTTATTTTTATTATTCAATTAACTTAGCAACCAAAAGAGGGAAAAGGTACTTTTTGTTTGTTTTTAGAACTAAAATAAGATGTTTTTCTTATACATAGTTTTTTTAGCAACGCTTCTTACTACTTATTCATGCTATACGTATATGTACTAATTATGCTTTGATATGATGTTTTTTAAATACTTTCTCAGCGTGAATATTTGTGCGATTACATAGAAAGTACCCCTGCACATCCTTTTAGATTGGTTTATCTATTTGGTTTCAGCCATTTGTGGCCCTTTAAATTATGAATTTAAAAAATATTTAAATAAAAACATTACTCTGTTTTGAAACTGCATATAATAGATCTAAAATTAAGATTAAAATTCTTTTAAGAAATAATTTTGAGAGTTTTTTTTTTCGTGATTTATTAAAATGTAGTTTAAATAAAGTGCCTATTTAACCAAACAAATTTGTACCGCGTGTTATTTCCCTTTCAAGCTGTCCGAATATATATACTAATGAAGGAAATTAAAGCTTGCCGCACACCTAATTGGTTCGGAACAGTTCGGAGCGCTCGGAATCGGAACGCAACGATCGGAAACGAGTTTTGTCCACACAATAGTTCGGAGTTTTTCTCAGTCGCAAGGAAGCAGCCAAAGAGGGTACATTATTTGAACTGATGATGGGTGATAACAGTGAAGACTAGTATATGTTTGTTATTTCTACTTATTTATGGTCCCTGTCGTGATAAACCTATTTCAGGAAAATAGCAAATGCACGTGCGATACGTGCACAACATCTGCTACTCTAAATACAAAAAATGTATTTTTTTTAAAAAAAAAGACATTAAATAATTAAGGTGTAATGAGTTTGACAAGATGGCTAGAGCCAACCTAAGCCGCTAATAAATTAACGATACTAAAGTTTTTAAACACCTGCTACATCCACTTACTGGCAGAAATTTGAATTAAGATAGTTCGTAATAATATAATTTACTTTAAAGTACTAATAATTCATGATGAATAAAAGATGGGCAATATTATGATAATGTATACAAAACTTGCGAGTTTCCTTTAAAATGTCTACGATTTCCTCCCACGCATTTTCCTTTGTAACACTGTCACAATCATGGTTATTTGTTACCAATGTCATACATCACAGGATATTGTTGAACCAAGTTTATTAATTTTTCATCTAAAGACATGTTTAACTAAACAATAATCGCCGGCGAAGAGGAAGTGAAAACCAACAGGTGCATAGCTGAGCGCGATCGTAGGGAATGATGCAATACCTGAGGGCGCGCATGCGCATAACTTCAAAACTGTTTCGTAATCCGTCAAAATATTCCCTCCGTGGCAAACCGATCCATTCCGTTCCGATTGGACGTAACTTTTTCCGCAAATGTGCGGGCCTCCAATGAAATGCATGTAATAAATAATTTCCCAACGCATTCCGTTCCTATCGAAATCGGAACCCTACGAACGAAAACGAGCCTTGTCCACACACTGGTTCGGAATTCAAATTCATGTCATACGGGAGACAGTAACCAAAATAGTACATCGATTTTTGTGATTTGGTGATAGTGGACGATAACAGGAGTAGAGCGTGGCTAATGGTGGTTGATGTATGCATTGCTGCCGATGTCGATGAAGAGGAAGAAGTGGCTTCAAAAATAATTTGAGTGCACGACATACAGCAAATGCAACATCAAACTTCCGAGCATTCCTCAGGTTCATTTTCCTTTTTAACACAACCATACTATTACTATTATTATTATTATTATTATTATTATCACCACGTCTTACTACCCGTTCGGGCTGTACGCACTTACGCTAATGTGCAATGGTAGGGTGATTGTGAGATGAAATGAAGGACCTACAGTTTAACGTGGAATCCGAACCACGGTGGAGGCCTGGCATTCCCCACATTCACAAGATGTCTTGTCAGAGGTGAAGGAAGGGTTTGGTAATCAGATAAATCTGTGCCCGGACCGAGGATTGAACCCCGGCCGTCAGCACAGAAGTCTTGACACCTTACCCCTAGACCGCCAGGTCACCTCACAGCCATACTAATGTTAGTTAGCAATGTCATAAATTATATGGAATTGTTGAACTAATTTGATCATTTCTTCGTCCATACACATATTTATTTATTTTCACATACACCTCGAACAGCAGGTTGAAAACCATTAAGCTTGCCCCACACGGGATTGGATCGAATCGAAATGCATAGGACATTTTTGACTAACTGCATCTTAATTGAGACCCACACACTTGTTCGAGTCGGATTGGAAACGTCAACGTTGGATCGAAATGTAACGAATCGGTCTGCCAGGAGGGAATATTTTGACCAATTCCGCTATGTGGATGCGTCAAGAATTTTATTAGGTAAGAAAGTTTTTTTTTTTCAAGTTGAATTAATTTGAACCTAATATATATAATATAAATTGTGTCCTTTGAAACTAAAGTCCGTTTACCGTAGGAATTGTTTTCTGAAAGGTCCTTTTCCCTACCAGAAATATATTATATAGTAGGATATTGGTAGGAAAAAAGACCTTACAAAGAGTAATTCCTACCGTGAATGGAGTATAGGCAAGAATTCTATTTCATTTTAGGTGGTTAAGTGTTTGATGTATTTTCACAAACATATAATTTTGTTGTTGTTATAATTAATTATCTCTTTCTCTTTTAAATGCCAATCTTCTAACAGATTTTACCCAAGTTGTATGTATAACCTTGGTGAAAGTTTTATATTTTTGTAGTTAGATGTGTGCAAATTAAAACAAATGCTTGCATTTATTTTAAATCCTAATAACTCTAAGTCAATGGGCTGGCTAAACACTAGTACGACTAGGGTAAAAGACCATAATTGATATATTTATTTTTAAAACTTAACCTCTATGCTCAACTTGAGATACTAATGAGGGAATACGAGCCCTGACATCCTGGGCACCATCGAACCAGATCAAGCGAAGTTGACGCCTTTTTTCTTGTGTTCACTGATACGGGTAATTATATATAAATATCACACAATTAAAAAATGTTTCTACGGCCGCATGGTTCAAGCGATTCTCAAATATTTATTTTTTGTTCACACCACGTTATTATTGGTTTTGTGTCTAGTAGCACACTATTCCTTGTTGTGAGTCCTCGTAGCACACACTTTCTTATTGTGAGTCCTCGTAGCACACTATTCCTTATTATGAGTCCTTGTGGCACTATTCCTTATTGTTGAGTCCTCGTAGCACACTATTCCTTATTATGAGTCCTCGTGGCACTATTCCTTATTGTGAGTCCTCGTAGCACACTATTCCTTATGATGAGTCCTCGTGGCACTATTCCTTATTGTGAGTCCTCGTAGCACACTATTCCTTATTATGAGTCCTCGTGGCACTATTCCTTATTGTGAGTCCTCGTGGCACACTATTCCTTGTTGTGAGTCCTCGTGGCAAATTGAACGTGCAATTTGGTAACAATATGGGAGATTTGAACATGCGCATGCGCAGATACTTCTCTTAGCTGAACAGGAAGTGTGTGTTTGTCCTTTATTTGTCCACGGATTTAACCTTTTTTTATAATAATAAACGACAATACTCTCATTAATAAGGCATTAATAAGGCCTACTCAACTCTTTGATTGTAAATAAATAAATAAAGTCTATATTAAAGCTTTTGAACATGTTTCTCTTATTTCTTTTTTTATATTACGATTGAATGGAACTACTTTAAATTTAAATTATTTTACTATCAACAATAACATAACGTTGATAACCTCGCAGCAAACTGATGTGTCCCCTCACACCTTTAGAGAAACCGCCATTCTAAGTTGTCATTCTTGCAATAAACTAGTCAGCCGATGGAGATATTGGGGTTCAAATCCCGGTCCATTGTATTTAGGTTGTGTTTTCCTAGATGGGTTTCCACTATTTCGCCTCGCAAATGTGGCTATACTCCTAAAATGAAACATTCTTAATCCCTCACACATTAACGTAATTATGCGTATAGCTTGAACCACTTGTAAGACGCAGTGCGAAAAAAAAAATCATCTTGTCCTGAATCCGTGGAGAAATGAGATGATTTTCCTTAAATGTTAAATTTGTTATGGTCGGGTAGGGGGAGCGGTTGGCAAGGGGAGTCGGAGGTAAGGGGAAGAACCATGAAAAAAACCTCGATAATACCTCTTTCCTGTGGTTTCTCGACCGAGTGTCACATCCCTGTCACGGCTCGAGACGTTAAATGGGCGAGAAATTGTCGCGTATGAAATGGTAATGACCCGGTAAATGGGAGTCATTTCTCATTGTGATTTAAACTTTTTTTTTTACCTCTTCATCAGACTGTGAGGAACACAGACGTCTTTGTGGTGGCATCGGCGTCATTTGTTTCGGAATAAAAATATCGTATTTGATAGCCAAACTTTTGGTTTGGATGGTTACACGTCAATTCCCAAGAGAGCGAATAAACATATGTCACTGTTATATCTTAAGTGCTATTTTGACTTCTCGGATAGCGTCTAAGATGGAAATGGAGGTAACGTGAGAAAATGTGTTTTTTTTTTTGTAGTTTTTATAGCAACATATTTTTTTGGCAAAAATAAATAAAATAATACTCCAGTAGAAACACAGAGTTTAGTTTTCTACATATGGTGATATCAACAATAGTTGATTATCCGTCATGATAAAAGCGGCATTTAATTAAACAATTTTATAATTACGAAGAAATTGTCATTAAATTCCATGACACCCTTGAAATATATCAAAGAACTGTGGATATCACCATGTGAATAAAATTAATCTCTTATGTTTCTACTGGAATAATATTTGAATTTTTTTGACCAATTTTTTTGTTCGCGTTCCCTGCACTCCCACCTTAAGTCTGTGATACAACTCGAACAAGGAGTCGCATTTTGGTTTGGGTTTCTCTATACCCTGATTTGCTTAGGAATGAAAATCTAGAGCAGCGACTTTGAACCTTTTTCAACTTGCGGCTCACGGAACAAGGCACTAAAAAGGTCAAGACACACCACCAGTTTTATTTAAGAGACATATTATAAATAAAAAAATAAATATTACGGTGAACTCTGCCGACTTATTCTCTTTTTTTCTTAAAACACATTCACTAAAAACTCGTAAGATTTGTGAACCAAAATAACATACATTTTCGCCCAATCCACCAAAGAGCATACATGAAATAATACAGAAGAATTTTCAGTACCTATAGAACTAGGGAAGGGTGTGGGTGTTGAGGAAGGTTTTGAAACAATAAACATACCAGTTTGATTAAAATATAATATCTATCGGAACTTTGCACGATCCATAGGACATCGAAGAATACTTTTTTCCCTCTTCCGGTGATAGTGTCTCCACCAGTCAACCTTCGAATAGATAATGGAAACCAAAACCATTTCCCACGCACACAGCGCACACATCCTGACGCAGTGAGACAAAGAGAAAACTGTCTGGGTTAGGGAAAGCAAACATTTGGTGGGTGAAAAAGGGGGGGGGGGAAGGATAGTAGATCTCTGGCGTACAATGCTTTCCTTGAGCAAGCAAACCCCATAATGGTACTCTGAGCAAACTTTGAACTAGCTCCAAGATGGGATGAAGAGAGAGAGAGGGAGAATGGATAACTGAGGCCAGAGAGGATGGGAGGAGGGGGGTTGGGAAAGGAGGAAACGGATAGCCGACGAAACACTGAGCAAAGCTTTACACAAAAATATAGAAATGTCCTAGTCTCCTTCGACAGATTTTCATCCTTTGAGAAGAAGGCCCCGCTTCGTAGAGGCTAACGAACGTTTCAGTCAAATTTGTTCTTTGTTTGTTATGAAGTTTTTTTTGTTCTTGTGCGTGACATGAAATGTAGATAAAAAAATAAAAATAAAGACTCTTGATTTCAAAGTAAGTGTATATAGTATTTGGTTATTTCTTACTTTAAGCTTTTGAAAACATGTCATTTGAATGCAATACAATTCATTATGATATTGTGCAATTGCACAAAATTTCTCTTATCTATCTGGTTGTCTTCGTTACCCTTGATTTAGAGGTTTACATATGCTTATTTTAATCATGTAACAAGATAGATTAGATATAGTTTAAGTGTTAAATTTACAAAACTATAGTGACTCAACCATTTATGTTTTATATTAGTCCGAACACCAAGGTTATATGCTTCTTACTTACAAACATTTATTTATCCATACATTCACACATAATAAGTATTACATGTATACAGATATATGGATGCATACATGCCTACTTACATAGCTATATGAATGCATAACTAATATCATTACATTAATGCATACGCATATATATATATGTGTGTGTATATATATACGTGTATGAATTCATATACTGTAATTATGCGTGTGTGTGTGCATATATATATGCGCACACACACATAAACGCGCGCAAAGTAATATCTCGTTAGACCAAGCACCGGTAGTCCGAAATTCCAGATAATTCGAACACATTTTTTTTTTTTTGTAAACGGGGAAAAAAATTAAGTTTAACGATATATGTTTTATTGTTTAACAAGCTCGAAGTCAAAAAATAATTGTATAAGAAACAGTTTTATCTAGCAATAAAAGCTTAATATTTACATATTGTAGTCACCACAGTGTGTTTTCCTGTAACTAAAAATAATTACAGTACATATTTATTATTATACAACAGTTAAATGAATGAAAATTTGATTTTACTTGTTCAACTGTAATTTAAAATTCATAAAACTACTTTAGCTCTATTTTCCTACTAAAGCCGAATCTTCAGTTCCAATTAGTTCTGATTAACAAGCTTCTAGTGTAGTATACGGATCTATACATGTGTGCATAAAAGCATGCATAAATACATAGATGAATTAATGCATAAATTCCTATTTAGAAACCGTTATCGTGGTAAAAATTAATTGGAATCGGGACTCCACAGAAAATATGTTTTTGTCAAAGTCTCGATGTCAGTTTTTCTAAATTCACATTCAACATACTATTGAATTAGATGGTTTGTGATACCAGCCATATTAAAGATAAATATAGATGTATCAAAAACTGGAGTATTTATTTTTTTTAGAAATAAAAGCTTTAAAAATAGATTCACTCCGTCAATATCAAAGCTGTCAAATCTTAAAAATCATCCGTAATATGAAAGGAAATTTAATTTATGTTTACTAACATTTACCAACAAATAAATGTTAACGTCACTATTTTAAAGGGTTTTCAGTCATGAAACTTAATATTCGGTCATGGATGGAGCAGCCTTTATAATATTAATGAAGAAAAATAATGGTTTGCTAAACACAATATTTGTTTTAACAATTTTTACATGAAGTAGAGAACTAAATACTTTTAGTAGGTCGACTGATGCTCTTTTACCTTCCAGTTAAAATAGATAAGTAAAAGGCCCATTTATGATTATTTGGAAAGTTTTGGTTCTTTTTATGCACTTATTTCTACTATTTTCTATGAATATATTTACCAATCTATATCATTTTAAGTGTTGGTACCACTTAGAGGTAAAATATAAATTTGACTTGTCATAGTAAAAGATTGAAGCCATTCTGAACTAATCTATTGGAAGTACTGTTCGACTGATCGTATTATCGATCATTTCTGAATATCTGTTTATCCCGGGCAGCCAACTACCCCTTTCCACCCCCCTCGTACCTTACAAAACGGTTGACACATAGCACTCAGGATCTTGTCGTTAATTATCGGCCCAGGGTGTTTTAGATAATATGAAATAACTCTGGAACAGTAGAGTAGTGTTGCACTTTCATTTATTGCATGATCTTCACATCCCAGGGGGCAGACTTTCCGAGACACACATTACCGTAGGCTTATGAGTCAATGTAGTCATCCCTTGCAGACCACATTTATGTGGTTGTTATTTGTAGAGTCATATATGTACTGTAGTCATCACACACTAAGCCCCACTTCTCTAGTCATTTACTGAGGAATACCTTTTTTTAAGTCGTTCCTTTCAGAACCCCATATTTAGTTGGCACCTTCTGAGCTTCATATATGTAATTGTGACATGCTGAGCCGTCATATGTGTAGTCATCAATTGCTAAATCACCACATATTATGTAGATATCACTTGATAAGCCATCACAGACTATGTAGTCATCACTTTTTAAGCGATCACATGTGTAGTGATCACTTGATAAACCACCACATATGTAGTTATCATTTGCTAAGCCATCACATACTATGCATATCATAGTCATTACTTGCTGAACCATCATATATGTAATTGTCACTTGCTGAACCAACATATATGTAAACGTTAATTGCTGAGCCAACATATATGTAATCGTTACTCGCTGAGCCATCACATATTTAGGCATTACTTGCTGAGCCAACATATATGTATTCGTTACTTGCTGAGCCAACATATGTATGTAATCGTTACTTGCTGAGCCAACATATATGTAATCGTTACTTGCTGAGCCAACATATATATAGTCGTTACTCGCTGAGCCATCATATATTTAGGCATTACTTGCTGAGCCAACATATATGTATTCGTTACTTGCTGAGCCAACATATATGTAATCGTTACTTGCTGAGCCAACATATATGTAATCGTTACTTGCTGAACCATCATATATATATAATCGTCACTTGCTGAGCCATCATATATATGTAATCGTTACTTGCTGAGCCAACATATATGTAATCGTTACTTGCTGAACCATCATATATGTAATTGTTACTTGCTGAACCATCATATATGTAATCGTTACTTGCTGAACCATCATATATGTAATCGTTACTTGCTGAACCAACATATATGTAATCGTTACTTTCTGAACCACCGCACATCTAGTCGACAATATTAATCTAAATAAGCCGTTGCATGGCTGGTTGGAATTTTTCAATATATTTTCAAAGTTGATAACTACATTACGTTCTATATAAAACACAAGGGTATGTTCAAATTGATTCGATAGAGAGAAATTTATTTTAAATGATTTTTTGTAATCAATGTACAGTACGTGAATCATGTTCGAAAGTTTACTATTTGGTGACATTTGTCAAGAATAGTTCATTTTATAAAAGACTGACATAATGTAATCGGTACGGATATACATTTTTAATTTATTGGTATTCATAGAAATATTTTGATAAAAAAGCAGTTATTTTAATAAACTATTCTAGTTTTCAATCATTACAAGCGGATCGTTGCAGCGATTTCTACGGGTTATTGAACTAAAATGTATTCTAAACTTTTTATTTGGAGAAGATCTCTTTAAAAAGCAATCACTTGACTTTCTAGCTAAAAGTTTACTCATCAAAGGCTATAAACTTTAGATAGTCTTTTCATGTCTAATTTAAATCAAAACATTTATTTCCCCCTTCGAGCCAGGAAGAGTACTTTAAAACGACTACTCTTCAATCCCTCTATTTATTTGTGGCACCAAAACACTCAAGTACAAATTAGTTATTACTTTTAACCAAAGACACATGTTACATATTTTATATCTCCATATACAGCTATACACAAATCATGGTTTTTATGGTGATTTACACAAATAATGATTGTACAGATGAACCACTGCACACAGAGAAGGAAAGGATGGAAAATTTGCCAGGAAGTTTGGGTTTTTGTTTTTGTTTTAAGCTACTATTTTTTCCGACATCTCAGACCCATAACGTTTAAAATTAGTGGACGTTTGTCAAAATCGGTTCAACCCTTTTCTCGCAATTTCACTTACCGGAAAAGGGCTTATCAAATTATACTTATTAGCATAGGTAAACATTCAAAGACAAAGAAGAGGAAGGATAAAAATCAACAGTGCTATATATATTTATATAAAATCGATTTGTTTGATAAATATAAAAATAACTGCCGTAATCTTTCTATTTGTTGGACCATACCACTAAAGTAAGAGTTGAGTTGGTATTATTTGTAACCAGAGATAAATATTTTATCTACATAGGATATACTCTCATGCACAAAGCAGGGTGATATAAACAAAGAATGAAAAGCTAAAAATTTTGTAAGAAAGTCAGTTTTTTTTGGTTGGAAACTACTATTTTTACCGACATCCTAGATCCCTAGCCTTTAAAATGAGAGGTCTTTTGTCAAAATCTGGTTAACCACTCCCTAGAAATTTCTATTAACAAAAATGGGTTATTCAAATTAGAGTGAGAGAGAGTTAGAGATAGGGTTTAAAAGAGCGATAGTGTTTGAGAAAGGTAGTTGGAGAGAGAAATCGAGACAATGCGTTTGAAGAAAGGATAGAAAGAGTAAGTCTAAGATAGAGAGAGTGAGTTTAAGATAGAGTGAGATTGAGATTGAGAGAGAGTTATTTTGAGAGAGTTTGAAATAAAATAAGTTTGAGATAGAGAGAGTTTGAGAGCGAGAGCGAGCGTTTGTGGGAGAGCGTTAGAGAAAGAGAGCGCGTTAGGGAAAAAAAGAGCTTAAGTGATGGTATAGTAAAGATAATGTGAGAGAAATTGTGTGGTAGAGAGAGTGCAAGAAATAGAGGTAAATTGTGATAGAGAATGAAAGAATATTATATGAGAGAGTGTGTTATAAAGTATGTATGTGTGAGGGGATAAAGTGAGAGTGTGTCAAATAGAAAGAGAGAATGTGAAAATATAAATGTGGTACACAAAACATTACGGTGTTTAGAAATATCATTTCATCACAATTAAGTTTCAACATGGAGACATAACTGAACTTATTTTAATTGTAAGAATGATAAAATATATATGGGGTACACAAAACTTTACTTTTAAATATCATGTCCTCAAAATTAATCGGTAAAATGAAAAAATATCTTAATTTGTGCTTTTGTATTGTGTTAATATTTGCAAAAAATAGCATCAAAGCCCAATATTCGAATAAATTGAACATCAAAATAAATTATTTGAAAAAAAAAACCACCAAAACTCATACTTAAACAGTTAAAATGGCTTTTTTTGATCAATATTCAAGATCATTTGATCGTTTTTGAGCTTATAATACATACCAAAACATATTTAAACATTATTTATCATGTGCGAAACATAACGTAGACAATATTTTTATGGACTTAATAAGGTGTTAACCTTTTAATTTTCGAATTATGATAAATATTATTGATTTAAATTCGAAATAACGACAACTACATTCTAATAAATAATAATTGTTTCCCCAGTCTAGGAATCTCAATTTAGATATGTTATAACCAGCATCCAAAGAGAAAATTGTGATGTGTTTGGATTAACAAATAAAGATTAATTCATTATTTTCTATCCAAAGAGATATATTTTATTTAGATATTTGCAACCATGCAACAAATAATGGGTTCCATGGTGACTAAACAAAGAATGAAAAACTGAAAATTCTCTTTGAAAATCGGGTTTTTGTGGAAAACTAGTATTTTTACCGACATCCTCAAGCCCTAACAGTTAAAATGAGTGGTCGTTTGTCAAAATATGTTCAGTCATAGAAGAACATTCTTGGAGCTTAAGGAGGAGACAGAAGACAGGGTGCATTGGCGGTCTTAAGTAGGGATGTAGTATCAAAAGAAAAGTATCAATACTCCATTCATTAAAAGTATCGATACCGTACTAGTATCGAAAGAAAAGTATTGATAACCGTTAAGTATCGGTCATGAAACGCATATAAACTTTTCTGCTTCGTCTTCTTGGTGGACTTTTGAGTTGACTACAAAATATTATTTTGTTTAGTTTGCAATTATCATGCTCATTGATAAAGGAAGGGGTGGTAGACTGGTCCACTACTCGCTCCATCACATATCAGGCTATATTGATAAACAAAAATTAAAGAACAGCTATGAGCTATGATAGGCTAAGCTAAAAGAGTTTTGAGTGCTAAGAGGTGCTTCTTGCTTGTCCTTCATAAAATGAATTAGAATTGAGAAATAGTGTCATTTGCTCTTCTTACACACTCCAACTAGTAAATATTTAATCCCAGTATAAATGAAGATAGAAAAAAAAAGTTGTTTTTTTCGATACCGATCTGATACCGGAGTATGAGTATTAGTATCAGTAAAAGTATCGGGGAAAAAAATGAGAACAAAATTACTAGTAATGAAGGAAAATATCGATATTAGTTAAGTATCGATACTTTTTTCACATCCCTAGTCTCAAGTTCATTTACAAAAAGAATTGACCTGTCGTGAGACAGAACACCAAATAATAATATTTTTTATGACTATGATTTGACTAGTCTTAATTTCACGGCAAGTGAATGGGTCGGTGGAGGGGAGTTAATTGTATCGTACTACCTTTCTTTTAACAATAAAAATAAGAGTTGTAACTATTCATTTATTGATGAATTTGAAGATAATTAAGAAATATATCTGAGAAATATCATTTCCTAAAATAGACGTATTTAAGGAGGACAACCTCTCACCTAAGGAGCTGTTTGGCCTGTAACGTTATCCCACAAGCCACGGCGTTTTCCTCTTGTTCTAGGGGGTACTGAGTACAATCCTCAATTAGGGCTAATCGTTTGTTCCCTGTAAAATTGGGTTTTATCTCCTCCTTAATAAGGTGAACTAATGGTAGCGAATCTCTTAGTAGTGTTTGTTTTGTAATTAATCTATCTGTTTATCCGTTCTTCCCACGGTTAAGCAGCATCAAAACTATATCGAAATAGAACATTAAATCTCCAGATATTTAAAAATATATATATAATTCCTGGTTGTATAGTTCTGAGCTAACCATGTAAATCAGAAACCAATCATGGTAATTATTAAACTAAAATAAACTAAATATTTGGAACCTTGTTTACTAACTGGATGCACAAACAAATGCAATCCATTAACTACGCAATGTTTACTTCAGAACGATCATAAAATAAGATAAACAAACTAATAGACATTGTTACAGAAATAATTTGAATAAAAGAGCATCACATTTCAACAAAGAGTACAGATTCATATTATCCCAAACTAATAGACATTGTTACAGAAATAATTTGAATAAAAGAGCATCACATTTCACCAAAGAGTACAGATTCATAATATCCTCTTTTACAGAAACATATTGAATAATAAACATAATAGTTTTCTTAATTAAGATAATCCTTAGTTTTTGTATTTGATTACTCTTTTATCACTTTCGTCCACACATTTTAAAAATTCTTTCACATCGAGAAGATTGTTTTTTATGTTAATTATTTCTAGCCCATATTTTTAAATTCCAAAATTTCTAACATTTATGGTATCATGGGATGATCCTTTTTCATTTGTAGTCAATTTAAATTTTGTTCTAGGGTGAAAAGAATATTTTATAGTTATTTTGGAAAGATTTAAAGTTACTATCCTCCCTCAAACCCACTCTTTTTCAGCCCTTTTATAAGTAGTAAATATTTAATATTTATTTGGTTTTTGAAAAGTAGTCACCTCTACATTCATGGAAAATTTAAATTTACATCCTCAGTTACCTCACTTAAAATAAGTTTTTAGTAATAGTTTTGAAAATTGTAATCCACCTCCCCCATTAAAACATTTCCTATCTAGAAATTTTGAATGTTAAGACGATTATGGTTATCTGAAGCTTGCCTTCTAGCCGCCTGTCAAATTAAAATTTCGACCTCACCTAAAAGTTGGTTTCTGTCCTCCCCCTCCCCTTTCCCGTATCCTAAGGTCCCAATTAAAAATTTAGTATTTTCAGGCCTTAATACTATATTTTTAGAGGTATTTTTTTAACTATTCGGCAAATCTCAATTTTCTACCACACTGGAAAGTAATAATTTTTAAAATTTTGTGCCCCCGCAGCCTTTTCTCCAATTAACTCTTGGCAATTTCAAATTTTAGGCTATATTTCACTATCTGAAATTGTATATCTACTTGTATTATTATTTTTAATTTAAACCAAATATATATACATATATATAAATGATAGCCCCCGCCCCCCCATTTCCCGGGGTTCCATTTTGAAATCCTCCTGTCATAGATTTTCCCAGTTATATAGGAAGATCACGCGCTACCTCCCTGCTTAGCAAACTTTCAAGTTTCCAGGCCCATGGTTTGAGGAAATATGGTGATGAGTGAGTCAGTGTTTCCCTCACTTTCCTAGCCCTCTCAACCCTCTTAGAGGGCGAAATTTTAAAAGCCGTCAAAAGATCTCACCCAATTCTGGAAATAACCTTAATCTTAAATTTCAAGGCTCACTGTCAAAGCTGTTCAAAAAAATACATCGAACCCAGCCCCCCCAACCCCCTCCCCCATTCTCCTGTCAGTCCTAAGAGTTCAAATTTCAAATTTTAAGACCTAGTTGGTCACATAGAGTTGTCCAACATGCCTGCCAAATTTAAATTGTATACGACACTAAGTAGTTATTTTACTTTTCCCGCCGACCCTCCCCTCTCCCCTCCCATTTGTCCTAGCTTTTCATCTAAAAATAAGGTTTTCAGACTTTTATGATTATTCAGCGTGGTTCCTTTACCTTCCTGCAAAATTGTAATTCTTTACCTAATCTAAAATATATTTTTTTATTTAATCCCGCTCTCCCCAAGCCCCATTTTTAAATTCTCCGTTCTTATATGTTCAGGTTATACGAGGCAATCCCCCTAACTTCCTGTCAAATTTCAGTTTTCCAGCTTGTCTGGAAGTTGTTTTTTCAGACAGATCTACATTCTGTTTTATATAGAGAGACCAGAGATATTATATTAAACCAATAATAATCTGTACAGCCACTAAACACATATCTTACAGGTCTACAATGGTAGATTATATTAAGATAGTTTTTCACCTTTCATGAGTTGAGTCCAACCACTAGATTTCAGATAATAACCACGCGAATATCAAGAAATAATAATAATAATAATAACAATTATCACCGTTGTATTATTTGGATAATGTTCAAGGAACCAATTCAAACCTTGTACTTTCTTTGACATCAAAATGTTAATATGATCGGCAATGCGATATAGCTTTAAAACGTTTGCCAATCATTTCTGAGATAATTTGCGGCGGGGCTCCTTGTTGCCTAATCTTGGTTCGGTATGGATTCATATAAGACACAAGCGGCTATGAGTGTACGATATACTGTGATCCCTGGGGAAAAAATCCAACCATAAAATATTAATAAATATTGTATTATGCTCACTTTTTATTACATTATCACAGAGGTAGTCGTAAACGCCATTCACTGGCCTCTAGATATTTAAATGTGTCTTTACCACTGCTACTATTTGTCCCCCTCTCTGTATGTGTCTCTCTATTTCTATACCTGGGGATACAGTTCAATCGGTTTGATGAATTGAGTTCGAACTTGATATTTTTATATTATTTGGTCCTATACCTCGAGGCTAAAACGCGATTTTAATTCTAGCTCAAAAATTAAGGATTTTTTCCTAAATATTGTTTTAGATAGTTGGTTCAAAATGGTTAGCCTATCTGAGGAGTGTTTTACATGATAAATGGTACCGTGTACTCGTTTTTTGAAGAAAAGAAAGGGTGTTTAGTGACGCTTACATTTTGAAAATTTAATCTTTTTGTAAATGGCTAAGGCTACTTTGTTTAAAATGAACACCTGGGGTGTGTTTTATGGGATAAATAAGATAGTATAGTTGTAATTTTAAAACATATATATAGATTAATACTTTTTTATTTGAATTTAAAAAAAAGCCTATATTAATTTCTTTAAAAAAACGAGTTTGTGTGTCTGAAAAGTGTTTCATGTGATTAAAGTACTTACATGTCTAGTTTTCTAAGTAAAGCAAATCTAAGAATGGTTTAATTGAGAATCGATTTTTTTTAAATCTAGTTATAAACTATAATATACGTTATTAGGAATTATGTACGATTTTAGAGTACTATTTATTTATTATTACGTTCAACAAACGGGTCGTTAACTACATAATCTAAGTAGGCGTTGATGACAGAAGGCATTAGCATTGAGAGAAAAAAATTATAAAATCATACCCCAGTGAACCCGAATGAGATTCCAACTTTGATATTCCCATCCACCAGAAATCTAGTTTATCGCGAGACTATCATCTTAGACCACGCGACCACAATTCCTGGTCTATCTCCCTTCTCGTGTCGTTTTAATTATTAACCTATCTTCCTCGTATTGTTTGCTACTGGGGAGGAAGAAGGGAGGGGGAAGAGGAACATGGCCTCAAGTTTCTTTCATGTCGATTTGTCTTCTGGGAAAGAGAGTTCATGGAAATCGGTTGACCACGTAAGTCCAAATGTTTGTCCGAAAGGGCGGAGGGGAAGGGGTTAGATCCGCGGACGTGTTTTATTGTGATCAGACCCTTTAAAACCTATCATTACTACTATATATGCATGTATGTATACACCGCGTGATCAATACCAGTGGTACCAGAATGTCGCGTTACAAACGGAATAGTAGACGGGACTTCTGGTAGCGAGTTTCGCGTGTGTCGCCGACAAACATTACTGTTATTGTTATTCCCTCTTACCCCCCCTCACAAACCAACCCTTTCAAACCGTCATTATAGAACATTTCCTGAGAGAATTCCTGGAAATGAGGCCCCGACTACCCTTGCCTTTTCCTTTAGGTTATCAAGGTAGTCGAATGGGAGTGGCAGGGGTTGATATGGATCTGTGCGGAGAATTTTTAGTTGTTTACTTCCATCCGTATCGTTTTATGATTGGTTGATCTACCACTCGGCTGAGACATGCGAGCTATATACTCTTTTACTATAACAGGGACAACTTTCACTACAATAATTTTTTTTTAATGTCCGTGTCGATACTTTTTTTTTTTTTGTCTTAACGATGGATGAGGAAAAAGCTATTCCATTTCTTTTATTTAATTTGAAAAAAAACAAACGATGGGACATGAGAATAGAACATGGAAACTTTTGATTATGCATGTTTGCCAATTTTGTCACTAGGCTACATACAAGATATACACCAGACACTTAGCCTTACGGAAGTTCCGCTGCGCTCTGGTTGAGCCCTTGGGCACTGGGGAGTGTTAGTTGCAGTCCTCAGTGATAACATACCTTTTTAGTGGAACAGCTCACTTTTAAATTTTTCGTTGTAAAGGTGTGGTGGTCCGAACACATAGTTCAGTCACCTCCAGCCATCCCGCACCCCATTCCCCCAACTAGCCCCATTATAATGAACAAATCCTTCCAGACCAGTAACTAGTCGGCGGTATTTAAAGATTGGTTACAACTAGACAATTTGCAAACATTCCGTGAACCAATAAAGAACCATTGTATTCTACATTTTCTTTGTAATTCGCATTCTGACTACGCTCGATTGTGGAGTTCGTTTTATGGGAAGGGTGTAGAGTTGGTACCTCAACCTACAGTAGCCCCATGGCTTCTTTGGTGCTGACTGACAGCTCACAGCTGACTTCTGACAGTCAATATTTAGGTATATACATAAATTTTGACCGTCAGAAGTGACAGCTGCTAAACACATGTTTTTGCAGATCATATGGTTCGGCGTAGGGATACATAATTTGGTCTGGTAACATTTCAAAGCTTTTAGCTATCAGCCGTGAGCTGTCAGTCAGCACCAAAGAAGCCATGGGGCTACTGTAGCTTTAATAGAGCTGGTTTATTAACCCAAGAAGACAATTTTTGTCTGTTCTTTAGTAAAATCATGTTTACAGTGAACTGATTTTTTTTTAAATGCCTGCTTGATAGTGATATTGTCACTTGGGACTGCATGTAGTAATCCCCGTGTTAAGGAACTAAAGTTCTACCAATGAGCAAAGACATTTTAAACTAGAAGCTCTGGGTCTGGTGTATATCTTGCCTGTGCACTGGACTTAAGATGGAAAGTGTTTAAAAGGATCTTTTAGAAGAAAAAAACCTTTTTTGCTGTTAACATTTATTATTTCGCTAATATTATTTCATTGGTATTGATATATTGACAACCTGAACACAGTAATTGAGCTTTGGACCTTTTGGTCTTGCTTGCAGTGCTCTAGAAATTATAGCTCTTTTCATATATAAAGCAAATCTTCACTGTTTGCTAAGTTCCAGGTTTGGTTCACATGTCCATGTCATCATTTATCACTTAGTTATCATAAGGTCATCAATCTTGTTATTTTTTTCTGAATATTTCCACTTTTGCCGATCCTGAGGCAATATTCTTACACATTTGTACCTCATTCTTCTTCTTCTTCCAACATCAACATCTTCCAATATCTCATTCCTGTACCAGTGGCGGCTCGTAGCTAAAATTAGTGGGGGTGCTGCTCCAGAAAATTTTTAACCTTTGTTTTAAAATTGTGTAAAAGGAGAAAAACACGTATACAAAGAAAATTTATTTAGGAACTTGATAAAATCTTAACAAAAAATACTGTTTTAATTACTTCAAATTAAATTTTTACAGTTCAAGCTTGATCTATTCATTTAAAAATGAAATCAATTTTTCTTGTTTTAATTTGCACAAAAAAAAAAAGTT